>JAJPUD010011286.1:0-47035 GCA_023553655.1 Myrmecobius fasciatus | reverse complement strand
TTCCTTCCTTCCTTCCTTCCTTCCTTCCTTCCTTCCTTCCTTCCTTCTTTCCTTCCTTCCTCTTTCCTCCCTCCCTCCCTTCTTTCCTCTCTTCCTTTCTTTCCTTCTCCATTCCTTCATGGCTTCAGGGCATCTCCTTAGATAGTTAGAGGAATTGTAAATTGAATATGATGAATCTCTTACTATTGCAATTACATGAGATAATCACTGTTAACTGGTATAAGTTAGAATTGTGCATTAAAAGAAGAGCTTAGATATTTGTGTGCAGATATTCAAATATTAGTAGTAGAAATTTAAATGTGTATTTGATATGATTTTAAGTTAAACAAATAGGTTATTGAAACAAAGTTCTAGTAACTTACCTTAAGAAATCACATTTGTATGCCCTAGGTGGATGAAATATTTTGCTTTCTCAGAGGTTTGTTGGGTAATTTGTAGACATTTAGAGACCTGCTTTCAAATTTTGTCATCTTGGCTGGACATTTGCATAAGCTTGATGAAATTTGGTGCTAAGTTATTTGGATGTTAACTCTCTTGGCAATCTGGGTGGTTTTACAAACAAGGGATTAGATTGTTTGGCAAAAGCAATGAATAGTTTGAATGGAGAGGGAGCCAGGAGATGGGAGGGCACAGAGAAGAGCAGGATGTTTTGGCTGGTATCACAAGGTGGTTCCAAGACCTCAAAATGGAGGGACAGAATGGACAGCCACAGTGTTGGATAGAAGGTGGAGTGGGAGAATATAGAAAGGGGTTTAAATAATGATGAAAAGAAGGGGCCAGTTCTTCTGTGGAACTTGCCATTTGTCAGGAGAAAGGAAAAACCCATGAGGTTGGGTTGTATCCAGAGGTGGCAGGCTAAGTCCTGAAAGGGACTTATCCTCCTCAAAGAGTCAGCTGTAAGGAGGAGAAGTGGGGTTGGAAAACTTAGTGGGATGAGGAGTGATATTACATGGCATATAGAGGAAGGGCAAGGACACCATGAGGCAGAGTGGCTTGATGACTGACCCAGAGGAGGCCAATTCTGGGGATTAGAGAAATCTGCTATAAGAGTGGTTTCTCTAATCAGAGCATGTGGTCAGAAGAAGGCATGAGGCACAATATAAGTATGAAGATATCTGGATCTACTGCCCAGTTCTGGGGACTGCTCTGGCAGATGTCCCCCAAACCTGAACTTTTTGGCTTTTCTTTGTCCCAAGGCCCTCTTTGCCTATCTCTCTGAAAAGTATTTGGACCATTGGTGTCCCACCTCCCTTTTGCTCACAGCAGAGAGGAAGCAAACCATCTTATCACACCCTGATGAAGCCCAGGCTTTTCAAGGTCTTGAAAAGTAAAATGTCCTCTCCCCACCTGAGGCCTACCTGAATCCTTTTCCTCTGTATGTTGTTGCAAGCCAGGGCCAGGTTCTAGGGGTATTGATTCAATCCTTGGAACCTTGTCCCAGCCTCCTTGATTACTTCTGAAAATGACTTTGTACCTTTGGGGTGACTCTGTTGCCTGGAGCAATAACTGCCATAGTCTTCCTGAAGAAACCTCTATTTGCCCCCTAGGCCAGTCATTGGAGGTTGTAACTCCTCACCAGGTTTGGAGCATTTCCCCCTCATCTGAGCTTTAGAATTTGGAAAAGAAATGAGAGTAAATATCTATACTGAGCCCACATATGCCTTTCATGTTTCACATGATGATGGGGTCACTAAGGAAAGAAAGGGGATTTTTGACAGCTAAACATTCCCCCAATAAGTCTGCAGGGGAACAATGACTGCAAGCTGTGCATAGACCTAGAGAGGTTCCTGATATGTTTCCTAAAGGACAAGGGAAGAGGGATTCACTTCAGGCCAAGGGAAACAGGCTTGCCCATAGGTGCCTATGCTGCTTCCTGCTTGCCCCTGACCACCGTTCCTTTAATTCTCCAACTCGTGATTCCTGCAGTCCCTTTTAGAACCTCAAGGGAATAAAAGGATATTAAACATTCCCATCTTGTAGCCTATCTGGAGGATGGGCAGGTGGATTGTGCACATAAACCTGTGGCAGGGCCTTCAAAGTGCTTTTGGTTTTTGTTAACCCCTGTGTGAATTGGGCAAAAGACTTCCCTTGTAAGACTGAAAAGGCTCTAGTGTTTTGGCTAAAGGACACCATCATCCTTGAAGGCCACACTAGTGAATTGTCCCTACTCTAAGAAGAAAGAATAGTAGGAATTGGGGGGAAATGATCCTTGGTGTTGATTCTAGGAAAAACCAACTGGATGAGAGAAATTCATGATAGCCCCATCTTTCCCCTCAGTCTTCCCTGCAGTTACTGTTCCTCATAATCCTCGTTTCAGGAGAGGTGGAACTTAGTCTATCCTTGACCATCTTCCCAGAACCCTGCAAAGGAGAAGTTTTCAAAAATGCCCCCAAATGGACCTTTTTGTCCAGCACCTTCTCCCTGGGTCCTTTGGGACGAGTGATTGGGGACCATCTTGGAAGAAGCTTTTGACAGGGGGTTAAGGCAGGATGGACTTTTGTGGTCCATTTGGGAGCAGCACTGGCTACTTTGGTGGGACAGATGGGGCTTGCTTCTGGGGGCCCACAACCTTCTCCCCAAGGCCAATTGGAGGATTCTCAGAGAATTTCAGGGGATGTCTTGGATCCTGTGGGACAGGTCAGGATGCACCTTGGTGGTCCACTTTGGAGAAGCCTTGTCTTGAGCAGAACAGGCTGGGGTGGCTTCTTGAGTTCCAGAATCTTCTCTCTGGGGACATTCTGAGGAGGATTACGGGCCAGTCTCAGGGGATGCCTTGGATTCTGTGTCCAGGTCAGGAAGGACTTTCGAAGTCCTAGTTGCAGGAGCACCATTGGTTTGGTCAGGACAGGCTGGGGTTGGCTTTTGGATGATCCTTGGGAAAACAGGAGGGAAGGGTTCCCTCAGTATTAACACAACTGCCAGGGTTAGAAGAAGAGCTGTGAAAACCAAAGTTCTCCCCCATGTTGTGGCCCTAATGTCCTTTTCCCACGTTGTGGACGTGGCAGGAATGATGTCCTTCTGGCCCTCGAGGTCTGGCACTTGGACAATGTTGCCCATTGACAAGGGGGCAATATGGTGAGGGGGTCCTGGGAGTATCAGGGATTTTGCCTTCTGGCATTGTCTCTTTTCCTGATCCTGAACCAAGTCTGTGAATGAAGAAGGAGCCATATGAGCAGAGGGGAAGGAATCAGTAAACAGAATGTGGGTGGGAAAGATGGCAGCAGCACAGGGATTGGGATCTAGCAAGAGTCCTACCTGGCCTTTGGCAGACAAGTGGACCCTTGGCAATGTGGCCTTCATACACTCTCCCTTGTTGCATACTGGGAGGAAGCCCAAGAGGCATCTTTATGACTTCGAATGTTTCTGGTAACCCACTTATTTGTACAGAGTTGTTTGTACATATTTGCCCCTTTAGACTGTGACCTCGTTTGGATTAGTGTGCACCTTGGACCAGATGTTGTAACCCCCCAGTGCTTACTATGGACCTTGGCCCACATGAGATCATTAATAAATGTTTATTGACTCTGCCCTCCAATTATTCTTCCTTTGTCTCTCTTGTCAACTCTCTTCACTCTGGTTTCTCACATTCTCATTCCAGGGAGTTTTCTTCATTGAAATGTAAAGTTACTAATTAAAACCCAATGTATTAAAGTGAATGATTTTTTTAAAATTATAAATTTATTTTCATATTTAATCCTAGTTACATTAAATTTTTTTACATTTGTTACAAACCACATTTGAAAATATGCACATCATTTCCATAATATTTGTTTATAAAAACACAGATCACCCATCCTAATGCAAAATAAAAAGCCTCAAGAAAAAAAAAAAGCTAAAAATGGAGAGATAAAGAGCTTAATAGAGAATGCCTAGATCTCTTTTCAGATGCAGTCACTCCTTCTCTGTAATTGGATAGGATTTTTATATCTTCAACCTGTCAGAGTACTTGTGGATGATTGTGTTACTGACAATAACAAAATCATTTCCAACTGGTCATCCCAGAACCTTGCTATCATTTTATATATGGCATATTTCCCTCTGTTCATGGAGGAACTTCCAGGTTTTTGTTTTTCCTGAGAACATTCTGTTCATCATTTCCCAGAAAACTGTGATATTCCATCAGAGAAACTTGCTTCAAATTTTGTATTTCCATTTACTATTGCTAATTGTATTTTCTCATATTTATTCTCTCTTTTCACTCTCTCTCTCAAATGTGTTTTGCTACTGGTCACTGACTCTCCCCAAATGACCTGTTCTTTTAATGCTGACCCTTCCCATATTCCATTCTGCTCCCATTTTCATGCAAGCTAAGATAGATTGCTATACTCCAATTCAGTATTTATGGTGTCTCCTATTTGAGTCAATTCTGACCAGTGCAATGTTCTCTCACTCCAGCTCTCCTCCTTTCCCTCACCAATAGAAAAGCTTTTCCTTGCCTTTTTTTTCTTATGGCAGATATCTTGCATGATTCCACTTCTCTCTTTCCCTTTTCCCAGCACATTCCTGTCTCACTCTTTTTCAGCATTTTATCACTTCCTACTACACTCACACACCTTATCCTCTGGCTATGTTTACTCCTTCTAACTGCCAGAATATTGAGACTATCTCATGGAGTTCCAAGTATCCTCCACCTCTTTTGGAATGGAAACACATAAAGCTTAAACCAGTGCCAGGCATAATTGATCTGGCCTCATTCTCTCTCTCTTGAGCTCTCTTCCCCAAGAATATCTGTTAGACATTTGACCTGAATGCCTGATTGTACCTGAATTTAATTTGTGCCAAACACAAGCTGTTTGTTGTCCCCCATCCTCTGCGCTCTGCTGATATTCCTTTTTTTGTCACTCAGGTTTGCAGGCTCTATCATCCACCACTTTTTCTTTTGCTTTGCCCACACATCAGCCTATGAGTTAGGCATTTTTTAATTCCCTACTCAACAACATTTTCCTCCTAGCTTGACTCTCATAGCTAACAACCTGCTGGCCTGGACACCTCTTCTCCTAAACTTTTCTGAGAGTCTCCTTGTTCCATGAGAATTATGCTTTGTGATGGTATTTTTATGTCGTTTGCATTTATCTGGCAGAATGTGGTTTAGGGACTTTTGTCCTCCTACTTGGAATGAATTTTTGGGGATATCTTCCTCATTTAATACGTTGACTGACATAAGAACAGTATTACTACAAGTTTGTTGGTGAATTGCTTCTCACTGCTGGGAAATGCCCGATTTCTTTTTGCCATGTTGAATTTCAAGGAGTTCCTGAAAGAAAAGAATGCCACAAATAAATGCTAAGTTTTGGTTCCAATAATGATCCTATCTTGCCAGCTACAGGAGTAGCAAGCAGCCCAAGAAGGCCCGAAGAGCTCACTGGGCACAGCCCAGCTATTGCTTTTCATCTTCCTATATGTTTTCACCATAGAGCCAGCCTCAACACAATTGATAAAAAGGATCCATTCCCACAGGTCGATTTCCCTGTTTCCTTCTTTCTCCATCCTTTCCTATCTCTATCATTCAAAGGAATCCAAAGGCAGCAACTGGGAAACTCCCTTATATGACACTAGAAGAAATAGAGGATGAAATCTCACAGGCCAAGTGTCTATCATCATAAAGAATCGTTAAATTAAATGTGATTGTTGTGAGAGATACCTTCTCTCAGACTGCCCAAATCACACAATTTCCGAGACTCATTCCAATATTCTTTGATTTCACAACATCCTATGGACCTATCAGGCTTACAATCCATGGGCTCGCATGCCTGTTTCTTCTTTCCCCTAAGAGTTCTCTCATATTTGTACTCTTCAATCCACAAGACCTAAGGGTAAAGCAGGAACTATGATGTGTACATGAATGGCCAGAATGAGAACCTTGAAAGTCCTAACCTGCACTGGAAAAACCTTTCTTCCTCCTTTAAGTGCCTTGAAGCACACCAGTTCTCTAAGAGGAAATGAGAGATTGCCTACCCAAGTACAGGGAGAAAGGCACTTTCCCTACCTAGATGGGATATCTAGTGGGAGAATGAACAACTGCTTCCAATCCCTCCAGTTAAATAAAAACCAATGGAAGAGATATTCAATTTGGGAAGGCAGAGTGAATTTCTACCAGTTGAAACTCACCAAACATCAATAAAAAACAAGCAAAAGGGAGTTTGATACAAAGGAGTGAAGGAAGGTAAAGTGTGTTTGGGAAGAAAAAGGAGAGAGTCAGAAGATGTCAGTTTAATTGCCCTATCAAGGAAGAAAGGGTTAATTCCAGGCCCTACAATTCCCCTATCAGTCCTATAAATCAACTTGAAAATAAGAAGGAAAAGGGCTTGATGGATCTGGCAATTTTCTCTACCTACACACCAAATCACTGTACTCTCTACATATTCCTTAGGCACTGAAGCACACACAGAGTGCCTTGTCTTACCTCTTCCCTTGCTCTCCTATATGCTTGACAGTATAAACGTCCTGATTTTCCAATAATGCCACATGTTCCTTGTGAGCCTCAGTTTCCTCACCTGCAGAATGGGAATGCATAACAATACTTGTATTCATGAAGGCTTCTGAGAAAACCATTCTGTAACCTTTCAAGTTTTCTGACAATGTAAAGGATTGTTATTGTTATTTGATTATTAATATGCCGACTGAACAATTTCAGTTTGCTGTCTAAGGAAAAGCCGAGCTGACTTGAGATCTTAGTTCAGATACCATGAAATACTGAGCAAAGAACAAGACAAACTCTATGAATCAGTTTACTCACCTGTAAAATCTGGTGAATAAAAGGCAATCCTATGCAAGACTGGTGGGAAGGTATAATGAGAGGATTGATGTAGAAATGCTTTGAAATCAAGTGTGAGGTGTGCCTATTATCTGCACTCCAAGGTATACTTTCTCACCAGTTGCCCCATAACAAATACAATGCATCAAATACCTAATATTATAAATCTAAATCTAAATCTAAAACTCTCTGCAATTCAGAGCAGGAAGGATCCTGATGATGTTGGCCCATCCCGTTCAGTGCACTCACCTTAGGAGATGGATCTCCATTTAGCCTGAAAGAACTTGCCTATTGGTTTTGACAAGCAAATGAATCGAGTTGAAGGGAGGGAGAGCTGTCTAAGGTCCCCAGTCTCAATTTCACCTCCAGGACCATGTGGGTCCAGCATCCAGATAAACATCAAGAGGACTGGAGATGGCCCTGGATACCAGGTTTTTAACAGGTCTGTTTGACTGAACCACTGGGCCCAGGAGTGGGGCATTGATAGGATTATCTTGGCTTTCCCTGGGCCTTTGTTGCAATGGTGCTTTGTTGAGTTCTTTACATTGTTAGGGCCATTTCCTCCCCACGGACGTTGCATTGAATCAGGAGAGGTCAATCCCTCAGATTTTTCTTTAACAATAAAAAGTACTCTTTTTTCCCCCTTGTAAATTGCAAGTTTTTTAGAAATTTAGTCTGAATCTTTCCTCCCCTTTGTCCACCTTATGGCAACATAATAAAGCTTTTGGCCTCTTGTCTTGGAAAAACAACGTCATTAAGGTTAGGTAAAAAGTGAGGCAAAAATGGCTTCTTGAACCTACTCAAGGTCCATTGAACAACAGCTCTTTCCTTCCTTCCTTCCTTGTCTGGATATGTGGTATGATCTGAGAAATAGTAAAAAGCCCCGTTTCCCCATGGTACCTCCTCTATGGGGAAAATACATGAAATTCTTGCTTCCAATATACTTTCTGAAAAACTCCAATTCAGCGGAAATGATATAGTCTGGCTTGTTCCTTAGCACCTCTCATGGAGCCCTGAGTGTCTGGGGCAAGCCAGGCAAATTTTGATTCACGTGGGATTGGATTCAGTAAGAGCAAAGTAATTCTGAGAACATGGTTTATAGAGCACTTTCAAAAGTTTGCTTTACATCCATCTTTTAGTTAACTCCTATTGTTCTCCCATTTTATGGAGTAGGAGACAAGTAGGAAGACGGGGTGAAACTGAATTGATTTGAATTGAAGATAGAATTTGAATCCAGATGTTTTTCACTCCAAGTCTATTACTTCATCGACATCATCTCATGAGGGACCCTCCTTCCAAGGAACCTAGAGAAAGCCTGTAGGCTGTGGAAGGGGAAATGGGAACGTGGTGAAGAGAATAACAGTCTGTTTCCCCCTTATTTTTCAGTGCTGACACAGACTCCTGCTGAATGCTCTCTTTGCCAAGTTGGAGATACAGCATAATAGGCTACAGGAAAATGCTGTACCTCGGGGATCACTCTTCTCAAGTGGACAATGGTCATCTTCATCAAATTTTATGAAATCTCATAGTATTTGAATGCTCTTTGACACCTTCTGGAAGCAACTCATCCAACCCTGGTGTTTGCCTTCAACTAACTGGTCAGTCCCATCCCATTATGGCACTTAGAAGCATTTCTTTGCATTAGATAAGGCCTATAAAAGTCATCCTACAGATAAGGATGAAGGGGGAAAAATCAAAGAGCCCCCCCCCCCAAAAAAAATAGATGAAGAGTCTGTTCTTCCATCTTTTTCACTGGAATGGATCTTTCTTGGTGGTTTCTAAATGAACTGCAAGTTGTGGAGCCCTCTCTCCTTTTTCTGCTATAGGCTTAGTCTCTATGTGTCCTTGTGTGGACTTGCTTAGATTCTTTCATCTCAATATCTTCTAGGCTGCTTTGCTTCATTTAGTTGGTCCTTATAATATACAACTTCATGCTCTAGAATCTCACACTTGCATACTCTGGAACCCGGGGATTGGAGGGGGACAGCAGCTTAGGGACATTGTTTATACACTGTGTGCAGAAAGAGAGAGCTCTGCTTGAGAGGTTTGATGTTTTTTATCATATTTTTATATCTTTTGTATGTATTTTTATCATAAGTTTATATCTCATTAGAGCTATGCCATCTTCATTGAAGGTAAGTATTAATAGATAAACCAGAATAAGTTCCTTGTATAACTTCAAGTATAATTCACTCTGCTCCCTCCTGCCAGCTGCTAGCTTCAGCTGAATTCCGTTTTTGCATTCTTTCCCACTGTGCCAGGCTATGTACCGTGGTTTTACATTTGTAGGAGGAGGAAGCTATTGGGTGCCATGTTCATAAGCCTTGCATAATTTCAGGATCAGATGGGCAAAGACATCTTTGGCCAAAGAGCTGCCTCCTTTTTAATGCATTTTATTTCTGCAGAATAGGAGAATGTTTCTACAGAATTACCCAGAGAGCATGGCAGAAGACATCGTACCTCCTAGCTTTCCCAGGAGCTGGTCAAGATTCTTCAATATTCTGTTGTTTTGATAGTGGACCCTTTGACTTGGGCTGTTGGGTGAGCTTACCACCCACCTGGCCATAGCATATCCTGTTGGATTGGGGTCATACTAAGGTGCTTGCTAAAAGGTGATTGACTGGCTAACATGACAGAATAAAAACTTTCTGTTCCTCCTATTGCTCTTCTCCCATCTTGCATTACACATTTGCTAGAAAAGACTCGACAGGTGATGTACCCCTAGCTCCTCATTTGACAGATTAGAAAACTGAAGTCCAGATTGGGGAGATAAGAAAGTCTTAAAATCACTTGATTCTCCTTTGGGTGAAAAGAGAACCTTTCATAAATAATTCTATTATTCCTATTAAAAACACTGAAAACCATAGGCATCAAAAACAGGTTTCTTTAGTAGGATCAAAAGGATGTCTAAAATCAAGTATTGGCACAGGAAGTTTGCCAATTAAATCAAAGATAAGGCAGTGAGGCCTACTACCTTATACTACTTCTTCACAAAGTGTGACAAAAGCTAGGTATAAATGACAGGGAAAATAAAACAAGACAATACTTGTAAAGAAGCAGTGCCACTATCTTCATTCATTGAGGCATTTAATGCCTTCAAAAATAGTGGGAAATGAATAATTTTTAAAAGGCTGTTTTTCCTTTCTATTATATACAATTGTTATATGTTATATATGATATATCCTGGGATAAGAGGATAATTGTTTTATAATGAAATGCATTAAATCTGGGAATTTACCTTTCATGATCTTTGCAAGATTTTAACTAAAAACAATTGGATTAATTTTTGTAGGAATAAGAGAGGAATAAGGAGTAATTAGAGAAATTTCGTCTTGATGGCCAGGATAACCATAACTGGTTTAGTGGATAAAATGATGAATTTGGATTTGGGAATTCTAGAGTTGGTATCCTATCCAGACCCTTAATTGTTATGTGACTTCTAGGTAAGTGATGTAACCTCTCCCTTCCTCAACTTCTTTATCTGTAAAATCGGGATAATAATAATCATAATACCTCCTCGGATAAAATGAGATCATACATGCAAAATGCTTTGTAAACCTTAAAGTGCCCATTTTCATTCAACATTTTGGGGGAGATGTACTCTGCAAGGGGACTTCCCTGGGTGTTTGTATATTTTTGTTGTGTCAAAAGATCTACAATTTAATCACGATCCATATGCCTTCTGCTGACTGAAGAGTGCTGCTTCTTGGTATTTCCGCAGAAGTCTTTAGAAATTTCTATCCTCTCCCCTTAAAACCAAGAAAGAACACTCACCTTATCACCTGTCTTCTGATGCTGATGCACAGTTCCTAATGGAGAACCCATATTCAATGTCACTCAGTTTTGGTTGGGCCTGAAGGAGACTTGTACTCTTCCTTTTCCTCTGTCAAATCCCCCTTCTCACCACTGGGCCACAGAAGTGGACATTGCTAGAAATACAGGTGTTACCCTTTGCAGATTTTCAAAAGCAAATAAATACAGATCAAGTTAGTTAGGGGGTCGCACACAGATTCCTGTTGTAGGTATTCCTCCATTTCATTTAGCTTATCAAACTTATTGATCCAAAGTTGGGCAAAGGAAGTCCTAACGATTGCTCTCATTTCTTCCTTGGTGAAAAGTTCTCCCTTTATATTTTTGAGAATGAGAATTTGCTTTTCTTCCTTTCTTTTTAAAATCAAATTACCTCAAGATTTTATCTATTTTGTTGGTTTTTTCATAAAACTAAGTCTATTTTATTTGTTTATTCAATCATTTTCTTTCCATTTTATTCACCTCCACTTTGATTGTCAGCCTTTCAAATGTGGTATTTAATCGGGGTTTTTGATTTGTTCTTGTTCTAGTTTTTTTAGTTGTAAGCCCAATTCACTGATCTTCTCTTTCACTATTTTTTGTAAGTGAGCATTTAGGGAGAGCCAATTTCCTCTAAGGCATCCCAGAAATGTTGGTATGGTGTACCGCTTTCACTACATCCCACAAATTTTTGTATATTTCCTCATTATTGTCAATCTCTTGGGTGACATTATTGATTGTGTGTGTTTGATTTGTTGTTTCACCCATTCATTCTTTGGAATTAGAGTATTTAGTTTCCAAGCATTAATTTTGGGTCTATTTTACCCTGGTCTTTTATTTTTTGTAAATTTTATTGCATCATGAGCTGAAAAATGCAGTTATTATTTCTGCCTTTCTGCATTTGATGTTGAGGTTTTTTATAGCCCAATACAGGCTCAGTTTTTGTATAGGTTCCATGAACGGCCAAGGAACAATGTAGAGTCTTTCTGTCCTCCAAAGATCTACCCTACATCACTTTTCTAAAATTCTATCCACCTCCTGAACTTCCTTCTTACTAATTTTGTAGTTCCATTTATCTAGTTTCGAGAGAGCAAGGTTGACATTGCCCACTAGTATAGTTTTGCTGTCTGTTTCTTGCAGCTGTTTTCACTTGTCCTCTTGGAATTTGGAGGCTATATCCTTTGGTGCATAGATATATCTTATTGCTTTTGCTTCACGATTTTTGGTACCATTTAGCAAGATATGAGTTTCCTTCCTTATCTCTAGTTTAATGGGATCTAGGTGTGGTTTTGCTTGATGTGAGATCAGGATTGCTACTCCTGCTTTGGGTTATTTCCCCCAAAGCATGCTAGATTTTGCTCCAGCCTTTTCCCTTTACTCTGTAGGTATCAGTGTGCTTTAAATGTGATTCTAGTAAACAACATATTGTATGATGGTGACTTTTAATCCAGTCTGCTCTATGCTTCCTTTTTATGGGAGAGTTCATCCTACTCACATTCACAGTGAAAATGATTAATTCTGTACTTCCCGCCCGCCATCTTATTTCCCCAAGTTATGCTTTTCTCTTTTCTTTTCCACTCTTTCCCCCTCACCCAGTCTATTGCTTTGGACCACCATCTCCCTCAAACAAACCTCCCCCTTTACAGCCCCTCCCCCTTTCTTGTGCCTTTCCCTTTCTGCTTCTGTTATCCCTTCTTCCCTCCCACTTCCCTATAAGGTGAGAGAAGTTTCTCTGTGAAATCAAGTATGTCTGGCATTCCCTCTTTGAGGCAAATCTGATGAGAGTGAGATTTGCACAATGTTCATCTCTCTCCCTGCATTCCCTCACTTATAATAGGACTTCTTTGTTTCTTCATGAGACATAATTTCCCTCATTGTCCCTCCATTTTCCACTTTTTCTGTATAATCCCCATTCTACCTCGAGTAGCTTTTTCCTATCAAGGCCATAACATCAAATTATACCTGCACTCTCTCTGTATACCCAAAACAGAGGTATAGTTGTCATGAGTTCTTTCCTTTTTTATCTTTTGGTGCTTCTTGAGTTCTGTCTTTGGAGGTCGCAATTTTTCTTCAGCTCTGGTCTTTTCATCAGAAATAAATGAAATTCACCTGTATCATCCAATGTCCATCTTCTTCCCTGAAAGATGATGTTCAATTGAGCTGGAGAGTCGATTCTTGGCTGCAATCTAACTTCCTTTGGCTTGGAGAATGTGGGATCCTGTAAGGTAGAAGCTGCCAGGTCGTGGTTGATCCTGACTGTGGCTGCTTGATATTGGAATTGTTTGTTTCTGGCTGCTTGCAATAACATTTCCATGACCAGGTAATTCTGAAATTTAGCTACACTGTGCCTTGGAGTTTTCATATGGGGGCGTCTTCCAGGAGGTGATTGGCAAATTATTTCAGTGGCTATTTTCCTTCTGGTTTTAGGGTATGAAGGCAGTTTTCCTTGATGATTTCCAGAAAGACAGGCTTTTCTCATCCTGGTTTTCAGGAACTTGAGTAATCCTTCAATTGTCTCTCCTAAAGACAATTTCCCAGGTCAGTTGTTTTTCCAATAAGTCATTTTACATTTTCTTCTGTTTTTCATTTTTCTTTGACTATTGTTTGATTCTAGATGTCTCATTGAATCATTCATTTGCATGTGTTCAATTCTCAGTGAATTATTTTCTTCAGTTACCTTTTTAACTCCTTTTGCATTTGACCAATTGAATTTTTAAATGAGTCATTTTAGTCAATGGAGGCTTTTCTCATTTTAAAATAATAAGCTT
The DNA here is from genome assembly GCA_023553655.1 of Myrmecobius fasciatus. NCBI lineage: Eukaryota > Metazoa > Chordata > Mammalia > Dasyuromorphia > Myrmecobiidae > Myrmecobius > Myrmecobius fasciatus. Next base: position 33,724 of record JAJPUD010011286.1, on the reverse strand, counting down.
TTCAAGTCTCTTTTTCCATCATGTCAAATCATTTTTGGTAAGGAGTTTTTTGTTTCTTCCATTTCACTAAATCTCTTTTGTAAGGAGTTTTCTTTTGATAATTTCTGTGTTTTCTTTTGTAAACACTCTTGTAAAGTTGTCCTTTCCTTTCCCCATTTTTCTTCTAATTGTCTTTTAAGACCCTTTTGGAATTCTTCCAAGAGAATTATGAGGTTGGGACCAATTCATCTCCCCTTATGTAGTTGGTCTGGAGATGATCTGCTTTTAGTGTCCTCAAGGTTTGAAATCTGTTCTTTACTTTGTCCAATAGATGGAGAATTTCCTTTTTTCCCCACAAATCCTCTAGGACCACCTTGATATTGAGGAATCTTCTCCCCATAGCCATTAGGAGGAGGGTTTGGGAATCATCTTGGGAAGTTTCTGATTGAGGGGCCAAACAGAGAGATTTTGACAGTGTTCTATGGAGAAGGCCAGGCTATTTTTCTTGGAAAGGGTGGTTTGGCATCTAGGGGTCCAGAACGTTTTTCTTGGGGTTTGGGGGAGGGGGCCTGGGGGTGGAGGGTTTGAGGGTGGGGGATTTGGGGACATTCTGGGGAGGTGGTTTGGATTGGGGGGCCCCTGCAGAAGAGATTGTGGTGAACCTCTTCATTGGAGGCCAGGCTGCTTTCCTTGGACAAGGTGGGGTGTCTTCTAGGGGTCCTGAATATTTTTTCTGGGACCTTGGGTTGGGGGTTTTAGGGACATTTTTGGGAGATGGTTTGGATCGGGGGGCCATAGAAGGAGAGTTTGGGGCAGTCTTCTTCACGGAAGCTCAGGCTATTGTTCCTGGATATTTTTCCCGGATGCCTTCCTCAGATCCCGAAGAGTCCTCCTCTTGGCTCGGGGTGAAGCGTTTGGAGGGGGCGGGGCAAGGTGTGACGGGTTTTTGTGAACTTCTTGCGATGAGGAGGAGGGGCTGCTTTTGCCTGACAGGCTCTGTTGGCTCCTTCAGGTCCAGAAGGGGAGAATGTCTGGGAATGGCAGGCCGGGACAGGGCAGACTGTGGAGCTTTGTTTGGGAGGAGCAGTCTGGCAGTCGTTAGAGAGGTCAGGGTGGACGGCAGGGGTGTATTTGTGAGGAGCAGCACCTTGGCTAGGGTAGGCAGGGGTAGTTTCCTGAGGTGAGGAAACTTTGCCCTGGTGCCAGTGGGAGGACAGTTCGAGGATTGTGTCGAAGGAATCTATGGGCCGGCCAGGGTGGTCTTTGGTGCTCCTGGGAAATGTCCAGGTCATACTGCAGGGGCAGCAAAAACAACCTGACCTCGTCACAATGGGAGGTTGTGGTGCCATGAGTAGCAGAGGCACTGCTGGGCTATGAGGAGGGTCAGCATAGGCCACACTTCTCACCCACGTTGGGCACCGCCTTTCACTCTCTTTTGGTTTTGGCCTGGTAGGCCCAATGTCCTCCTGGCTCTCGAGGTGGCAAACTTTGTTGTCTCTCACTGGCAAGGGTGCCACACGGCCATGAAAACCTCGGAGCATCCCTGGTTTGGCCCGCTGCTCCTGGACCAAGCCTGTGAATGAAGAAGGGACCATATGAGCAAAGGGGAAGGAAATCAGCCAATAGAATTTGGGTGGGAAAGATGACAGCAGCACAGGCATTATGATGGCCAAGAGTGATACCTGGCCTTTGCAGGAGAACTGGACCCTTGTCAATGTGCTGTTGCCTAGGCTCTCCCTCACTGAAGAATGGGAGGAAGCCCAAGAGACAATGTCATTACCTCCAGTTTTTCTGGTAGACCACTTAGTTGTACAGAGTTGTTTGTAAGGAGTCACGCTCTTGCCTGGTATCTCCCTTCAGGCCAGAGTCAGTTTTGCTCTATTCTTGCCATGCTCCCAGTGCTTACTCTGGAGCTTGGCACAGAGGCGATAATTAAGAAATGTTTACTGACTGTGGCCTCCCAAGTCTTCTCTTTACTTTTTCTCTCTTCTAAACTCTCTGCACTCTGCTTTCTTACATTCTTATTCAGTTGATTTTTCTGAATTGAAATGCCAAATTACTCTCATTACCTCCAAAGTAGAAAAGTGAATGATCTCTTTTTTATTTCATTTTCATTAATTTATTGAATAATTCACTCCAGTTACATTCCCAACATTTCTTTTACATTTGTTTTTAAGATTTTTGCTTCATACTTTCTTTTCCTCTTTCCCACTCACAATTAAGAAGCCACATTTGAAATTATCCATAAAACTTTTCCCTATGAATTGTGAAAAAAATATAGATCTCCCACCCTGATGAGAAACACAAGCTTCTGGAGAAATTTTGGTTAAAAATAGATCCAGAGGGAAATAGAGAATGCTTCCATCTTCATTCAGACCCAATCATTCCTTCTCCATGCATGGATAGGATTTCCTTCAGAGTAGTTGTAGCCGACTGTGTTACTAGGAACAACCAGAACATTTACAACTGGATTTCCCACCACACTACTCTCATTTCATATACGCTATATTTCTCTTTGTTCATGGAGAACGTTCCAGGTGTCTTTTTTTTCCCCCCCTGGGAACCTTCTGGTCATTTCCCAGAGAAAAATGATATTCCATCAGAAACTTGCTTCAAAATTATTTTTACAATTATTATTGTTAATTTTATTTCCCCCCATTTATTCTCTCCCCTCTTTCACCTTGTCTCTCCCCTCAAAAGTGTTTGGCTACTGACTACTGATTCCCGCCAAATGATCCCTTCTTTTATCACCCCCCTCCTCTCTTTTATTCCCCTCCTATTTTTTTGGAGGCTAAGAGAGTTTTCTTTACCCGTATTGGGTATGGATGATGTTTCTTATCTGAGCCAGTTCTGATGAGAGTAATGTTGCGTCACTTCACCTCTCTTCCTCCTTTCCCCCCTGCAACGGACAAGCTTTTTCTTGCCTCTTTTTCTTAGAGCAGACAATCTGCACCATTCCACGTCTCCCTTTCCCTTTTCCCAGGTACCTTCCCATCTCACTCCTCCTTGTCCTCACTTTTTAAAAAAAGAGATTATGTCTTCATATTCCACTCACATCCCTTATCCTCTGGCTATGTTTACTCCTTCTAATTGCCAGAATATTGATAAGGGCCAAAGCAGTTACAAGTATCCTCCTCCTAGGTCACAATGCAAACAGATCAATCTTAAAGCACTCCCAGATCTATTGATCTGCCCTCAGTCTCTCTCTGGAGCTCTCTTCCACAATTCCCACATAATATGTATTAGACATTTCCACCTGAATGCCCATTTGAGCACTCCCTCTTGGATTGAATTTGGGGCGGGGTATCTTCCTCATTTAATACAGTGACCGATATAAGAACAAGGATTATTATATGGTTGTTGATCAATTGATTGTTACCCTGAGGAACTATCCGATTTCTGTTCAAAATAGTGGTTTTTTAACAATTTCCTGAGGGAAAAGAATATCAAGAGTAATAAGTACTGAGAACACCTGTTCCAATAACTACCCCATCTTCCCAGCTAAAGGAGTAGCAAACAGCCCAAGAAGGCCCGAACAGCCCATTGGGCACAACCCAGCTATTGCTTTTCATTGTCCAATATGTTTTGATACAAATGATCCATTGCTGCAGGTGCCTCCTTTCTCATTCCCAACTCTCCTTTCTCAACATCATAAAAAGCAATCTAAAGGCAGCAAGTGAGAAACTCCCTTGTATGACAGTAGAAAAAATCATGAAACCGTGTAGCCAAAGGGTCTGTGCACATAAAGAACAATGTAAAAAAAATGTTCATTGGTTTGCTGTGGTGGGTACCTTCTTTGAGACTGCCAGTATCCTAAAATTTCTGAGAGTAATTCCAGTGTTCTTTGAATTTCACAACCTCTTATGGACCAGTCCGGCTTACCGTCCATGGGCTCGCATCCCGGCTGCTTCTTTCCCTTCAAAGTTCTCTTGGATTTGTATTTTTCAACACACAAGCCTAAGGCCAAAGCAGTGACCACAGTGTGGGCCAGAAGGGCCAGAATGAGAGGCTTGAAAGTCCTCGCCTTCATGTCTACACTGGAAAAACCTTTCTTGACCATTTCCGTGCTTTGAGGCACACCAGCTCTCTGAGAAGAAATGACAGCTTGGCTACCCAAGAAGAGAGAGAAAGGGATGTTCTTCAGGGCCCTGGGATATCTGCAGGTAGAATGAAAACTGTGTCTACCCCCTGCAAGTCAATAAAATCAATAGAATAGATATACACTTCGAAATTGCAGAGCCTTTTTAACAAATGAATGTAATGTGTGGTTTGGAGGAAAGTGGGATAGACTCCAGGGTGAGGGCCAGAAGGTCAATTGTCAGAACAAGTTGGGAACTGTGATGCTGCTCTGCCCCATCTCCTCTCTGGCTAAGGGGATTCACAAGTCTCTGATGGTTCAGCTTGATCCCCCAATGGATGGATTTGTTTGAATGCTCTAAGCAATGAGGATCTGGAGGCAGTCTCAGGGTCACATCGGGGATACAGAAAGTGAGGCGAAGCCCCTCTCCTGGTCTTTTGCACTGTTTCTCAATGTACTATTTCCTTTGACCCTTATGTCAACCTTGTGAGGAAAGGGAGGCAAACAGGTGTAATGGTTTGCCTCAGGGACAGCCAACTCTGCCTGAGACTGAATTTGAATCTCAGATCATCCTAAATCCCAGGCCCACGTCTTCCTTCTACTAAGACCAGGGGAGCTTCTTCAGAACAACCACAAAAACCCATTTCCTTTGTAAGTGTGTCTCAGATGATCTGAGTATCTCCCCAGAGGCTACAGAAGAGAGTTCTCTCTTATGGTCTCCCTTGTCTCCAAGCTGTTCCCCCACTGAGGACAGAGGAACAAGCATCTTGTCCACCTCCTATTGCTGGCACCTCCTATGGCTGTCTCTCACACTGATTTCAAGACCAATGACTTCCCACAAGCACCTCACCTCGCCCCAAATAAAAACTCCCTTATTCCTCTTTCTACACATATTTGATTATCCCCATCCCCAGAATCATCTGTATCATGAAGTCTCTTACCTGTACGAGCTTCTCGAAGACCAGATACACAAAGCAGCCCCTTAGTTGGAACACAGGCACACTCCCTGTTTCTCCCCTCCCTCTCCCCTCTCTCTTTTCCTCTCTCTCTCTCTCCCTCTCTCTCTCTGTCTCTCTCCCTCTCTGCCTCTCGTCTCTCTCTGCCACTGTCTCTGTCTCTCTCCTTAACTCCCTCTCCCTCTCTCGCCCTCTTTCTCCCTTTCTCTTTCTCTCTTCCTCTTTCTCCCTCTCTCTCTCTCTCTTTCTCTTTCTCCCTCTCTCTCTCTCTCTCCTTCGCTCCCTCTCCCTCTCCTTTCCCTCTCTCCTCTCCCTTTCCTTCTACTTCTCTCCTCTCCTTATCTCCTACCTCTCTCCTCACTCTCTCACCTCTCTCCTCTCTTCTCACCTCTCTCCTTTCCCTCTCTCCTTCTCTCCCTTCTCCTTTAACCTCTCTCCTCTTCCTCTTCTTCCACCTCTCTCTCCTCTCCCTCTCTCCTTTCACCTCTGTCCTTCTCTCCCTGTCCTTCTGCTTCTCTCCCTCTCTATCTCTCTTCGTCTCTCCCTGTCTGAGGCTCTGGTGCTCTCTCTCTCTCTCCACTCTCTCTCACTCTCTCTCAGAGCACGAGCTGTTGAGATTCCTGCTCTTTTATCCTAGTAGTCGTTTGTGAGGTAGTCATGACATTACACAGAACCATTTTCCCATCATATCAGTTTTCTCCCTTCAATCACCTCTCTCACTGCAGGTTGGAATGTTTGTGCAGAGACAGGAGGCTTGTTCATTACTCAGTTTTCTGAACCCAAGCCACTCTGCCTTAGTTGGGGTTCAAACTATCTTCCACTGATTCTTAATCAACTGTTTTGTCTTTTTCCACCTAGTGTGGATTTTAAACAAAGACTAAAAGAGTCACCCAATACTGAACTTTTAAAATTCGAATCTTGCTCTGACTGCCCATTGATAAGGAAGAAGAAAATACATTTGTTGTCCAGCATGGACTGAGAAGGGGAATTTGACATGCTTCTTTGAAGAACTTTTGGATTCTGCTTTCTTTTTTCTCTCTGATTCATGTCCAATCAAGGAGAAATAGATGGCTTTATTGATAGTGCACCAATTTGCCATCTTCCTTCTCCTCCTCTTTTTTTGTGCTCAAACCATAGAAGTTAGAGAACTTCCTTTTAACTATCATCCCCTAGGTAGAGTGTCTGCCTCTCTTATAATTATCTTGTGCATTCTACTTATCCAATTTCTTTTTCAGGGCATTGTTTCCTTTTCCCAAATTTTGTTTTTCAGAGAATTGTTTTTTTTTCCACTTTGTCAAATTGATTTTGTAGGGAGTTATATACTTTTTCTATTTCACTAATTTTAGTTTGTAAGAACTTTTTTTTTCAGATAATTTGTGTGTTTTCCAAATCATCTTGCAAAGTTTTCCTTCCCTTTCTCCATTTTTCTTCTTTTCTACCTTTAAGATCCTTTTTGAATTCTTGCAAGATAGCTTTGTAAGAAAGAGACCAATTCATGTCACCATTTGAGGCTTTGTCTGGAGGTGATTAGCTTTGAGTGTCCTCAGAGTTTGAAATCTGTTCTTCTCTTTCTTCATAAGAGCTATCTCTGGGCAGAATTCTTTTTGCTTTTTTGCTCACCTTTTGTAACTGGTTGAGGTATGTTTTAGGGAAAAGGGGAGATTGTGGAACCTTCCTCTACAGGCTAGAGTGGCTGTGCTGGATCAATGCTGACTTAATTGTGCTGCTGTGTGGGCATTACCAGGTGCTGTGAAATTCTGGCATTTAGGGGTTACTTGCCTTTTGTATTTGTGTGGATGTCTTCTAGCTAAGGTGCTTGTCTCCTGGCTTGCAACAAGGACAGAGTAGCCAACACTGCTGTAGATTCCTCCAGGGAGATTCTCCTGTACCCAGAGCCACACCTGCACTCAGCTCCCCTCCCTCTGTGACGAACTAAAACAAACCTTTTCTGGAGATTGTCAAAATTATCTTGTGCTGGAAATTTGTTAAACTCCAAATATTTGTGGGTTCATTCACTCCAAGACCAGTTCAGAGGCTAGATTTTCTGTTAATTTGAGGGCCATAGGGGATCTCAGCAAAACATGTCTCCTCTCTGCTGGCTTGCCTCTGCGCCGTCTACTTGGCCAGTTTGCCAAGGCCCTGGTAGATTTGTTGGGAAAGGATTTGTTTCAGCCCATATAATGCCCCTCTCTGTCCTACAAATAGAGTTGAAAATCCGATGGAAAAGGTTGTGATCAAGTGGGCAATTTTCTCTATCTCCACCCCAAATCCCTATACTCTCTACATACTCATTTGGCACTGAAGCATAAACTGTCTTGTTATACCTCTTCCCTTCCTATCTTATCAGCTTGACAATATAAATGTCCTCATTTTCCAATTCATCACAAGATTCTTGTGAACCTCCATTTCCACACCTATAGAATGGCAATGGATAAGACTTTTGTTCCTAAAGGATTTTGAGAAAACTATTATGTAAACTTCAAAGTTTTATGAAAATGTAAATGATTGTTATTGTCATTTGATTATGAATATGCCTGCTTAAAATATTATGTAAGTCAGGTTGATGTGTAGGAAGCAGAAGACCTGACTTGAAGTCGTAGTTCAGACACTAATTATGAAATACTGAGTAGTGTGCAAAAACACCCCAACAAAATCTCTGTCTCAGTTTACTCATCTGTATAATATGAATAATAAACGGGATCCTATGCAAGACTGGCTCAGGAGATTTGAGACTGTAGATGTAAAAATCCTTTGAAATCAAGTGTGCTATAGCCTCTATTTCAAGATACAGATTCTCACCAATTTTTCAGTAACAAATGCAATCCATCAAGTATATTAACATATACAATGCTTCCATCTTACTCTACATATTCTTGGGAATTCCGAGTGGTAACAGGCTTCAGTACATTGAACCATCCCATGCAGGGTTCTCACCTTCCGAGAAGGATCTCCAATGAGCTTGACTAACTTGCCTATGACCATGACTGGAAAGTGATTTGAACTGAAGGAAGGGAGGAGTGAGTAAGATCACCTGCCTCATTTTCTTCTCTAGAAACATCTGGGTCTAGCAGCCAGCTATAGATCAGGGCTGACTGGAGATGGGCCTGGAGGCAAGGTGTCTATCAGGTCTGTTTGACTGAAGCAGCCCTGACAGGACTTTGTTGTCTTTAAGTGGACCTTTGTTGCAATGATTTCTGGCCAAGTTCTTTCATTGATATGACTATCTTACTCCCCTCTCTCTTCCCCCCCCCCCCCCCCCGCCCCAGACAGATAGGTTGGTCTATCTATCTGTCAGGAGGCCAGTCCCCCAGGTTATTCCTTATGTACAAAAGTTTTCCTCTTTATGCTTTTAAATTGCAAGTTTAATAGGCAATTAGTCTGAGTCTTTCCCCAACTTTGTCTACCTCATGGCAACATGATAAAGCTTTTTGCGCCTTGACTTGGAAAAAAAATGTTACTAAGTACGGTTAGGTAAAAAATTGAGGCAAAATGGCTTCTTTATTCTACTCAGCATCAATTAGAAAATAGTTCTTTCTTTCCACCATCCTTCCCCACCTCCTCCCTTCCTCGCTCTCTTTTTTCCTTCCTTCCTTCCTTTCTCTCTTTCTCTTTCTTTCTCTTCCTTTTCTTTCTCTCTCTTTCTCTCTTTCCTTTTCTTTCTCTCTGTTTTTCTTTTCTCTTTTTCTTTTTTCTCTCTTTTCCTTTCTTTCTCTTTCTTTTCCTTATTTCTCTTTTTCTCTGTCTTTTTTCTTTCTTTCTGCCTTTCTTTCTCCTTTCTGTCTTTCTCTCTCTCTTTGTTTCTTTTTCTTTCTTTTTCATCAAATGCAAAGGGTTTTCACAAGACTTTGTTACTTATTTTGCATGTGTATGGGATTTTGCTTTTCCTGATGATTCTTGCTTTTAACAAAAATACAAAAATATTAAAAAATAAACAAATAAAACTTAATTTATGACCAAATGACATTTATACCCACAATGATGTCGACATTCAATATTTATCGAATGAGTGAATGGAAAACTGTATCATGAACCATACAAAATGAATTTCTTAATCCTTTACTCCAAATACTGATCTAGAACACCCTGAAGTGGAAGTTTAGAATTCAAATAGATGTGCAAAACAAAACAGATTCAAGTAGAAATGGTCACTGTTGGATTTACAAAGCTGAGAGAACCATCTGGTCAAACTGCAGGAGGGTATTAGTTGTTTTTGTCAAAGGAAGCCTTTATTTATGATCCTTGTTCTAAGAATCCAAATTCCAGTTAGAATACAACAGATTTGTCAATATGTATCTTCTCTCCTCAGGCATTACACAAGTGTCTGGGAAGAGTTCAGTGTATTCCCTGTCCTTTATATAATGACCCACTAAACATATTTATTGCTTTAAACAGACTGAAATATGAAAGCAAGAAGACTAACCTTTTCCTTTCTGTAGAGATACAGCTATTCTGATATTCCCCCAAAAGGACTCCTTAGGAGGATGACAGCTAATTGTGTTTTCACCATGCTTAAATATAGCTCATTTTTCAACTCCTGAAGATCCTGTGGTGTCACATGACAGAGCCACATGTGACAACAGGGAAGGGTGGTGACTGTCTAACAGTTCCTGATCTTAGAAGTGTGTAAATAACTCAGCATGGGCTCTGGGTTTGGAAAATACTAACAGCTTGCAAAAGAAATAAACTTTCCAAAGTATGGTACCCTTTATAAGAATTCAAGCCATTCTCCAATCGATAAATGGTCAAAGGATATGAACAGACAATTTTCAGAGGATAAAATTAAAACTATTTGTAGTCATATGAAAAAGTGCTCCAAATCACTATTGATCAGAGAAATGCAAATTAAGACAACCCTGAGGTACCACTACACACCTGTCAGATTGGCTAAAATGACAGGAAAAGATAATGATGAATGTTGGAGGGAATGTGGGAAGGCTGGGACACTGATGCATTGTTGGTGGAACTGTGAACGGATCCAACCATTCTGGAGAGCAATTTGGAGCTGTGCTCAAAAAGTTATCAAACTGTGCATACCCTTTGACCCAGCAGTGTTTCTATTGGGCCTATATCCCAAAGAGATCTTAGAGGAGGGAAAGGGACCCACATGTGCAAGAATGTTTGTGGCAGCCCTTTTTGTAGTGGCTAGAAACTGGAAACTGAAGGGATGCCCATCAATTGGAGAGTGGCTGAATAAATTATGGTATATGAATGTTATGGAATATTATTGCTCTGTAAGAAACGACCAGCAGGATGATTTCAGAGAGGCCTGGAGAGACTTGCATGAACTGATGCTGAGTGAAATGAACAAAACCAGGAGATCATTATACACAGTAACAACAGTATTACATGATGATCAATTCTGATGGACATGGCTCTCTTCAACAATGAAATGCTTCAAACCACTTCCAATTGTTCACCGAAGAAAGCCATATACACCCAGAGAGAAGGATGTGAAATGTGGACCACAACATAACATTTTTATGCTCTCTATTGATGTTTTCTTGTATTGTGTTTCCTTTATCTGATTTTTCTTTCTTGTAGATATGATTTTTCTTGCACAACAATGATAAGTGTGGAAATATGTATACATATATTCAATTTGTCAAGTATTTTAACATAATTAACATGTAGTGGATTTCCTGCCATCTAGGGGAGGGGTGGGAAGTAGGGAGGAAAAATTTGTAACAGAAAGCTTTGTAAGGGTTAATGTTGAAGAATTACCCATACATATGTTTTGCAAAAAAAAAAAAAAAAGTATGATACCCTTCCTAAGCATTTAAGGGAAAAAAGAAGGATCTGTTTACAATCTTGTTCTGTCCTGTATAGGATGGCAAAAACATTCTTTTTGAGTGGAATAAGAAATAAAATATAATACCATTCAACAAATATTAATTGAAATTCTATAATAGGAAAGAGTCTGTGTTGTGCTAAGGAATGTGATGAGGCACAAAGATGTGTACTTAAGGCGTGGTCTCTTCCCTCCTAGACATAAATCTTAGAGTGGATAGGAGGCACACCAACACAAAATAGAAACAAAAACATAGAATGTGGCAGAAGTACAAAGAGCTATGAGAGTTCACAGCAGAGGGAGATTTTTGTATCTTAGACTTCATGTAAATAGATGACTTTTTTGCGGGACCTTTATGGAAGATTCTTGAATATTAAGATTTTATTAAGGTGAACGGGTTCTTGTTGCTAGAATGTACTTCCTCTCTTCATGAAAAGACAGATGCAAGAGGTTTGCCCAGGAAAAAGGATTGCCTTGGTTAGACTTTTTCCATACTTCATTTACTCCTAAATCATTTCTGAGAAGATGGCATCCTAATCATCCTTTCCATATTGACTGTTATCTTTAGTTTACTTTAACTCAGATTTACATTGGGACTTAGAGGCTTCTATGTACTCTCCCAGCTTTTCTCCATTAAACCCTCTCTCTGTATTCCCTGGTTATCAAAATATCAATATCACTAGCAATACTGTTTAGGGGTTCTAACAAGGACTTCTCCCACCATGCTCTGCCTCTTAACTCCTTACCCCTTGATTCACAGGCATGCACAAGACATGACAAAGCTGCTCTGCTGTTGGGTGCAGAGTTACAATTAAAGATACAGAAAGGATGAATCTGCTACTTAACAAGCATCTATTCATTACAACTACTGGTGATATGTAATATATTGCAATGGAAATAGAGCTGGATATGAAATTTAAAAAAAAATGTTTAAATCATGGCTCTAATATAATCTATGTGACTTTGGGTAAAGTATGTAAATGCTCTGGGCTTTGGTTTCCTCATCTGCAATAAATGTTTAGGGTTGAACTTGATGACCTCTAAGGTCTCTTTTAACTAAATCTTTGATTTTTTTTTTTTTTTTTTTTTTTAGCAAGGCACCACTAAACTCAGGTCACAGGAGCTGGTAGTTTGCTCTGGGACTTCCTGGATCAGAAGAGGAGGGAAGGAAGGGGGGATATTCAGAGAAAACTACCTGATACATATCTACTACATTCTCTAATTCCAAAGGAATTCTCTCTCTCTCTCTCTCTCTCTCTCTCTCTCTCTCTCTCTCTCTCTCTCTCTCTCTCTCTCTCTCTCTCTCCCTCTCTCTCTTTCTCTCTCTCTCTCTCTCTCTCTCTCTCTCTCTCTCTCTCTCTCTCTCTCTCTCTCTCTCTCTCTTTCTCTCACCTTAAACTGCTTTCTAAATGTCACCTATAATTATTGTTCCAAGACTCAGACCAAAATAGGGAATTGGGATGACAGTGAGGCAGGATAACATATATTTTCTTATTTCCTTCTTGGATTAGTAAGCACATCCACAGGGCTTTGTGTATTATTGATTGAACCCTGCAGTTATGTTAACTTATAGAGTGATTCTATACTTTATAGACAAAAATGGTCTCATCCCTCAATTTGTACCCTCAGTGTTAATGAATGACTATGTGATGTTATCTTCTGAACTGAACACTCCTATTAAGTAAGGAGGCAGGATTTGAACTCAGAACTTTTGAGAAGTTCCACTGCTCTACCTTTTGATGGTATAGCAATGAAAGGGTACAAAAGGTATTACCTGGTCTAGATAATATCTAGGTTTATATACATGCTTTTTTTGTTGCTTTAGTTTGTTTAAATGACTGGATGATGCTATATACAATGGCAGGGGGGAGTACATATATTTCAGTAGCTACATTATTTAGTAGTATTCAAGTGAGTGAGCAGTAATATGGTCACATTTTTCTGATAAACACCTTCTCTTATTGCTACATATTATATCAAGGCAAACTGCAGTATTTATTTTTCAATGGTTGAGATTAGTCATTTTGAGTCAAGATGCTTTGAATTTGTGGATCTATATTGGGCTTTCTATTTAGGCACTATTCTAAAGAACTAAAATAACTTGAGAATGTCACCATCATTTTTTTACTTAATAATTTATAAAGGGCACCACTGTGAAGCATTTAAATCACTACAACTCTAGATTCATGCTCTAAAAATGGAAGAGAAGTTTAGTTCTTATGGAGTGGTGATGTCATTGGATGTTTCCTTATTGTTTCAGTTGTTAACCTCTGGCTCCCCTCCCTCCCCACCATTGTAGTGCTGGCTAATGAGCAGCAAATTCCCAGGAAGGGAGAAATCTGCATGCATTTTAATAGATTAAAGCTAACCCCTCCCCTAGAGGAATTTTTCCTAAATAACATGCTCCATTTTGTTATGATGTATTCTTAATAAACAAGGTAGGGGTTCCTAGTATCATTTGAAAGGTAAGTGATGCTGTATTGATATAATGTGGGCATATATAATGAGGATGACAAGTTCAGGGATCTTTGCTGTTCCTCAGTAATTATAAGTCTGTAAAGGACAACAGAATCATTTCCCAGTACTCTGTTTTGAGGTAGTAATTTCTGGCAAATCAGGGTCCTCTGCTCTGTTCTCATTGGTGATTGATTTACCTGGCCCCACAAGAACTGATAGAGGTAACTGTTCGTGAAGTGGATAGACTGCTGGGTTTAGAGTTAAGACAATCTGAGTTCAAACTTCACACTAAACACTTACTACTTGTGTGACCTTGGGCTAGTCATTGACCTTTGTTTGCTCAGTTTTCTTAACTGACAAATGGATATAATAATAGCCTCTACGGGGGCAACTAGGTGGAGCAGTGGATAGAGCACCAGCCCTGAAGTCAGGAGCACCTGAGTTCAAATGGGGTCTCAGACACTTAACATTCCCTAGCTGTGTGACCCTGGGCAAGTCACTTAACCTCAATTGCCTCAGCAAAAAGCAAAAAAAATAATAATAATAATAATAATAGCATTTACTTTCAAAGGCTATGTAAGGATCAAATGAGATAATATTTATGAAACACTTAGCATAGTGCCTGGCACATGGTGTTTAATGTTATGTTCTTTAAGCTTTCCCTCTGCTTCTCTTCCTTCCCCTTTTTTTCCTTTCCTTTTCCTTCCTTCTTTCCATTCTTAAACAATGGGGAAAACACCAAGTTTAGAAAGGACATAGTTTCTGAACTCATTGAGTTTCTAGTCTATTAGTGGAATAAGGTAAAAGCACTTTCCTATCAGATTCCATCTTGGGAACAGGGTTAATAATGAGTGACATTATGGGAGATCCAATCCTATATTCTGAAGGATCCTTCCAGATGGAGCTAGTCTAAGTATTTTTAATACCAGTATGTGCTCTTATCAACTACCTTATAACATCTTTGTGGCCAATGAGATTTCATCATAAGATAGCAATATGGTTCTCTCTTTTTTCAGTTTATTAATTTCAGGAAACATGGCTATATCTATTCCCCTACAAAATGTAGTGAATTCAATATAAAAAACCCAATGGACATCACAGATAACAGCAACATCAAACATTGCAGACATTTTAAATATATAATCTATATATCCACTCCTATCCCCTGCCTTCTAAAAGAAAACAATAATAGCCAATCAGCAACACTGGTCTTTTTGCTCTTCTTTTTCCAACTCCCAGTTCTATTCATTTGCACCAGTTCTCTCTCATGACTGCTTTAATGCTCACTTTCCTCACTTTTGCCTCCTGGTTTGCCTAGATTCCTTCAAGACTCAGTCTAAATCTTACCTTCTATAAGAAGCCCTTCCTCTGTCCAACTTCAGCACCTTCCTTCTGAGATTACCTTTCATTTATAATATCTATATTTTACATGTTCTTAATCTTTTGCATATTGTCTTCCCCATTAGACTGTAAGCACAGAAACTATCTTTGCCTTTCTTTATATTCCCAGCATTAGCACAGTGTAGGCACATAGTATTTAACTATTGATGGTTAATATTTCAGTGATCAGCCTTGATTACATACATTATTTTAAAGTCATAATATGCTTGACAAGCAGTGAAAAGGTCAAGATTTGCAGAGGAGATTACATTTTTAGAATAGAAAATTATAGCCAGATTGGGTTGGAAGAAATCTTAATAGACCATCCTTTTTATTCCATAGGGTGAGCAACATGTAAGATATTTCAATTTTTCCAGGTGTGTATTCATTCAATTTTAAAAGTAGTCTTCTAGGGGCAGCTAGGTGGCGCAGTGGATAGAGCACCAGCCCTGAAGTCAGGAGGACCTGGGTTCAAATCTGGTCTCAGACACTTAACATTCCCTAGCTGTGTGACCCTGGGCAAGTTACTTAACCCCAATTGCCTCAGCAAAAAAAAAAAAAAAGCAACAAAAAAAAAAAAAGTAGTCTTCTATTATAACTCTTTGTTATGGTGAATCATCTCATATTCAGGAAAGAGTATCTTCCAGAGATCTAATTTCCTTACTTTGCTTCCATGAATTTCCTTTGCTCTGTGTCTTTCCCTTAGTGGAAATGGAGACTGATTACTTGGTTATATTTCAATTTACTTTGTAACTTGAAAAAAGTAACTCTTTTAGCTTCTTATATTTTTGATTTTAGTTAATATCCTCTCTAGAGTCTATAGATGCCCCTTTTCTTATGGAATCATGACTCCTCAATGCAATAGCATAGCATGGGACAGAATGTTATACTTGGAGTGAGGTTCTTTGTTCAAGGGTTACTTCAGCCACTTGCATACTTTATGATCTTTATGAATCACTTCATCTCTTTGAGTTTCTGTTTCTTCATCTGTGAAATAATTGTATTAATATTATCTGAGCAGCTAGAGGGCACAGTGTGTTGAGTCCTGGATCTAGAGTCAAGAAGATCTAAGTTTAAATTTGGCTTCAGATGCTTACTAGCTATGTGATCCTGAACAAGTCATGTTAAGCTAATTCTGTTTACATCAGTTTCCTCATCTGTAAAATGAGCTGGAGAAAGAATTGCTAAACCACTCTTTGCCAAGAAAATCCCAAATGGGGTCATGAAGAGTAGAATACAACTGAATGATAAAACAATGCTATCTGCCTACTTCATAGTTTGGCATGAAGATCAAATGATATAAGGTGTGCAATAAGCTTTGAAAAGCTTAAAGAACTATGTAAATATGAACTATTATTATTGGCTCAGAATAATATCTCTCTGATCCATGATGGGAGTAATGGGAGAATTATTTTACAATTAAAATTCATCTAGTCCCTGATTAATGTGATTACTGTGAATTAAAGCAAATGGTTCCTATTCTTCATGACTGCTGGAATATCACTATATGGTGATGACAACATACTCTGACAGGACTGATATCTCTCATAACATGAAAAATCTCCTTGGACCAGCAGTTGCTGGACAAGGTTTCTGCATAATAACCACTGTAGCTTCTCAAGGCCACATGTGTGCATGCTCATGTGTGTGTGTGTACATATGTGTGTGCATGTACGTGTATGTGTATGAAAAACTGCCACCTCTATTTTTTGGTCCCACAAAGGCACTAGTCTTTCTGGTTATGTTCAGCAGAAATTGCCTGTTATTTTATTTTTTTATTTATCTATATATTTATTTACCATTTTACTAATGTGTCATGGATTAACTTGATTAAAACTGAAAAACAAAGAAGAGTCTGTGTCCTACACCAAAGACAGCAGTGGTTGTCAATGTGTATGAGAACCCAGTGCCTCAATCAGCCATGCTAACCTAGGAGTTGAGGAGGAAAACTGAGTTGGAATCTTAGCATTGAGTCCCAATGAAGTCCACAAGAAATTGTGGTCAACAATGTGTACAGAATGCTTATGACATGCCTTGTAGAAATATCTTGGTTTCTTGTGATCATCTTTCCATCAATGCTTTCTTCAATCTTTCATTAGAGTTGGGCTGGGTTTTATATTCAGCTTATTTTATCCCCTTTTCTAAGCTACTTTAAAGGGAAGATTTTGTTGTTGTTGTTAATTATTTAAAAAAAAACTTTTGGTATCCTTGAAAAAATGAAATGGTTATACATTTATTTGAATTTGTATTATTTGAATTTATAATTATGTCATTCCAACCCAACAAAATTGTGCAAGCACAAATTCAAATAATGCAACCACTTCAGGGGATTTATTATTTGTACTATTCATTTTGTTCATTGTACTATTACCATGCTTTATATATTAAAGCGCATAGGCCTTTTGAATACAGTGCTGTATGACTGATTTATGTGCATTTGTTTTAATTTTGTCATAACAACTAAGTTGACATTTTGCATATGTAAATTAGAATGGTCTCCTTCTGGATCTGAAAAATCCCCGTTTTGTTGATCATTAGAGTATAGTATGACAGACATGTCCTTTCAGGTTGGTTTCCCAGATGTATAGACTATCACTTGTTAATAGGATTCAATTAAATTCAACAAATATTTATTGAGTGCCCTCTGTGCAAAGCATTGTTCTTAGCACTGAAGATACAGATGGAAATATGATCATAGACCCTATTCACACAGAGCATATAATTTTATATGGGGAACGACAAGTACACAAATAACTATACTATGAAAGATAAATATGGAAAGACCTTAATTCACAAAGGCCGAGGTCATTTACTGCATTTCCAGACATTACCAGTGATCTTGACTTTTCTCTTGCCACTGGGCTTTGGAGGAAGGGTGAAGCTAATGACATTACCTAGCTGTGCCTCACTTAAATCCAATTCATGCACAAATCAAGATACCATTCTTTTGATATCATTGATCCTCTACAAGAATGAAGGGTAAACAACTTAGTGAACAAGGTGTTTTCCCACCTTGGAAGATCCTTCTATCCTTCTCCCATGTCTAAGTTCCTCTTAGAATCACCACTGCCACCACCACTACTTCCCTCTCCTCCTCCTCTTCTCTCTTCCTCCTCTTCCTTCCTCTTCTCTTCTCCTTCTTCCCTTCCTCCTCCTCTTATTTCTCCTCTTCCTCCACCATGAATCCTTCATTTCTCTCTCAGCTATGAATATGAATCTCTGGACTTTGTTATTATTCTCACATGAATGCTTTCTCCCATTCTCATGCTTCCCTTTACAACATTCTTTTATGTGTAATTAGAATGTCAACTCCATGAAGTCAAGGATTGACAGTTTTTTTTTGTTTTTTTGTTTTGTTTTTTTTTTGCTTGTATTTGTATTTCCTCTGCTTTCCTCAGTGCTTGGCACATAAGAAGTGCTTGAAAAATGCTTGTTAACTTGTTAATTTAAACTCTCAGTAGCTAGACAAATCTCTAAGACTATAAATTACAAAAAAAAAAAAAACTACAAAAAATTACAAAAGTCAAACTGCATTGGATAAAGGAGTTTCCTAAATACCAGTTCTCAATACCAATTAAAAGCTCAGCTGAATATCCCCTTCTTGCAATTAGAACTATTTCACAATTGCATATACTATCTCAGGAAGTAGTAGATTTTCCCATAATTTGAACATTTCCAGCCAAAGTTGGATAAATTTGTCTTAGGTATGTTGTATAGGAGTTCTTTTAGGACAGCTAAATGATACAGTGGATAGAGTAGTGGGCTTGGAATCAGTAAGATTCATCCTTATGAGTTCAAATCCTAATTACTAGCTGTGTGAATCTGGGCAAATAATTTAACTCTCTGTGCCACAGTTCCTCATCTATAAAATGAGCTGGGGAATGAAATGATAAATCACTCCAGCATCTTAGCAAAGAAAATCCCAAATGAGGTCATGGAGAGTTAGGCATGACTGAAACAACTAGGCAAGAAAAGAGTTAGGATTCTTTTAATAGTATCTTATATGAGATATCCACCAAGGCCCCTTTCAACTCTATAATTCTGTGATACTAAAATTAGGATTTTCTGATAAAAACATGCTCTTTATTTTGCTAACTTCATTAGACAGAAGATTGTGATGTATAAATTAACATTTTAGATCTAAAAGAATATAGATAAAATTCTCATCACAGTGTCTTTTTACTTTTACCCCTTCTCCTCCTTCAGATTTCCCATTGTTCATCAGCCCTCATCCTGCCCAGGCTTACCTTTTCAGAGTATATCTTTGATTCCTCCCTCTCACTTACTCTACTTATCCAATCTTGCCATTTCGACTGTCAGAACATCTCTCATATATCTCCTTCTCTTTGGTCACACAGCTACCTACCACCCATGTATAACCTCTCATCACCTCTCTTCTGAACTACTGTAATATTGGCATTCCTGCCTCAAGACTTTCCCTATTTCAATCCATTCTGCACACAGCTGTCAATATGATTTTTTCTAAAGCATGGCCCTTTCCCCCCTGAATGAGCCCTATTGGCTCCCTGTTCTTCCCAAAACCAACTAGCTTTTAAAGCTCTTTATATCCTGGTTCCTTCCTACTTTTTCAGTTTTCTTCAGTTTACTTCTTTTCTTATACTCTACAATCTTTCTTACACTGACAATTCCTTGAATAAGACATTCTATTGTTCCTCATTTCTAAAATGCTCTGCCCACTCACTTCTCTTTCTTAATTTTTCTGCCTGCCATTAAGACTTAGCTTAAATATTATTTTCTTCAAGAGGTCTTTTCCAGTCCCTCTGACTACTAGTATCTTCCTCTTTCAGATCACCTTCCATTTATTCTTCCATTATTCCACTTACTTATTTACTTATCTCACTATTAGAATGGATATTCTTGCGGAATAGAACATTTTTACCTTCTTTGCATCTATCCTCAGGGCTTAGTATTATACCTGGCATATTATAAGATCTTAATAAATGCTTGTTGCCTAACTGCTCATTTATGCTACATTTCTAGGTAGAAAAAGAGTTCCCTATTTTTGTTGGCTTGACCTTCATTGAACAATATAATGGTATGCTTATTAAACAAATAAATTTAAGGAGCTGATAGTTCTCATTAGTGGGTGTTAATATATTAAGAGGGCAAATAAATTAAGTTGTCTTTACTCTGTTATTCCCAGCTTTATTATTGCTTTAAAAACACTTTTAATATGCCCTAATGAAGACTAACATTCTTTAGTGTCAGTTTGTTCAGTAAACAGACCATCAGATTGTGGGTAGAAGGTCAGACTTACAAGCCCAGGACATTAGTCAGTTGCCAGAAATGCTGTTGATATTGTTGATATATACTATACATTGCTGTTATTTTCATTGATCTTCGTAGAGTAATTTATGCCTGCCAGGGATACTTTTGCATTCAATGAATTCAATTTATATCCTTTGTATAGGAAGAGAGGCAGTGAAACTCAAAAGATCTGGTTTTCAAAAGGCATTACTCATTTTTTTCCTTGTTGTTGGAGTTTGCTATATGGACTCAGATGTGAAAGGTTACCCCTGTTCTTCTCTGCTTGCCATCCAGAAAGTGGGAGAGATAAAAGAGCCTATGTTTCTATAGCTTTTTTTTCTCTATTGTGTAGGATGTCTAGTAGAGGAAGATACTACATCTGAAATATTATGTATAGGCTGTTGAGATAGAAATGTGATGTAGTGAGTAACCATATATTTAAAGAATAGCAGCACTGGCAAGTGACTTTAGAAGTCATTCAGCATAACCTTCTTAGGAAACTGAGGTCCTGGCATAGACCCAGTTTCATAAGATGACTGAATCATTGATTTATTGATCTTAGAGCTTATCTACATTACAGATAAGGAAACTTAGGCCCAAAGAAGTAAAGTTATGTGACAGATCTTGTGGGAAGTAAATGGTAAAGTCAGATTTTAAATCATTCCAGACCCAACATGTTTTCCCACTCTTTCATTCTTTTCCCTGTTAGGTAAATAATCTTTCCAAGGTAATAGACCTAGTAAGTTGCAGAGATAGGACTTGACATTCCAATAGCACTAAAATGAAAGCATTTATTCTGGCACTTACTTTTTTTTTGGGGGGGGGTCCTATCCTCTCCATTTTACTTCCCTTCCCTAAATGAAGACAAATGAAAAAACAGGTACTTTAAAGAAAATATATAATGAAACAAATAAATTCTTACAATGGCCATGCACAAAAATGTATATCTTAATCTGAATTTTGTGTCCATCACTTCTCTCCCATGGTGGGTTGCATGCTTCATTATTGGCATTATGGAAACAATCATATTGATCAGAATTCTTGTCTTTAAAATTCTTAATTATGGTCACTTCAGTCAGCATAGGTTCATAGATGTTTTCTCATATTTGTTTGAAATTATCACTTTTCCCATTACCTAAAATAAAAAAAAATCCATTGCATTCATATACAATAATTTGTTTAGTCATTCCCTATTTGATGGGCGTCTCCTTAGTTTTCAATTTTTTTTTAATAACAAAAAAAAACTACTCTAATTTTTTTTTTAATCCATGGGTTCTTTTGTACTTGGCTTGATTGCTTTGGAGTCTAGTAATGTTGTTGGGACAAATATTATTCATAGTATGACTATCTGAGTATAATTCAAAATTGTGGTTGAGAATGGCTGGGCCAATCCAGAGCTTCAACAACATTTTATTAATATTCCTGTTTTATTCTAGTCCCTTCAACAATTGTCTTTTTTCCTTCTTGTCATCATTTTTGCCAATTTAATGAGTATAAAGTGGACCTGATTTTTTTATATGAATTTCTTTAATTATTGTGTTTTGGATAATTTTTCATCTAATTTGGATAACGTGAATAATATTAATAGCTTTGATTTCTTCTTTTGAAACCTACTGATTCATATCCCTTAGCTATTGAGGAATGACTCTAAGGTCATGTTATTTCAAGATGAAAGGACCTTAGAAATCATCTAATCCAATCCTCTCATTTTACAGATGAGAAAATTGAAGCTCAGAAAGTTTAAATAACTTGCTCAAGGCTTCAAGGGTAATAATAATGATAATTGATGATGTAGCTTTACAACAACCCTGTGAGGTAGATACTATAGACATTATTCCCATTTTACACACAAGCAAAGTATCTTATCCCTGGTTTCCTACTCTTCTTGACTCCAGACCAACACTCTCTCCTATCAATCCTACTCTATGTCATACATATGCATAAATATAGCTGATTGGTGTCCCTCAAGAGCTCAATATAGGGTTACTGTTGTTCCTTTGAAGTCCAGGATGAATGGCCCTAGACATTCACATTGTTCTTTCCCTTTATTATTTCTGATAACTTAATTATTCTAATGATTAGTTGAAGTCAGTAAAACATAGAATTCCAAATTAAGGAAGAAATCTTTTCCTTTCCTAAACATTGGGCAGTTACTAATCTCTCTAACCTTCTGTCATGTCCTAGCTAGTCCCATTTTTCCTTTATCTAAATTTTTATAATAGACATTCACTTAGAAAGAAGTAATATTAGATTTTCTTTATAAACAGTAAGTAAATGAAACTTAAAAAAAATCTTTTATGGAAACTTCACAAGGTAAATAAAACTGGTTCACCAGTTAGCTCCAAAAGAAGGGGAAAAGGGAAAATGGAGAGTGGACTAGTTCCCAATACTGAGGCATACATAGTTTGGCCAATGGCAAGTGTTGTCCAAAACTCCAAAAATGGATCAGCAATAAGCCTTCAACTATTCATCATGTAGCAGCATTTTCTACTTATGATTGGCTGCCACCACTCACATGTATCCACAGTCTAAGTCTCTCCTCTATAAACATTTTCATTTTTCCGACTCTGACCCAGGTAGAGTTCTTTTAGCCTCTTTTTTTCTTTGCTTGTAAAAACTATATTTCCTAGTAGCCTTTTCAGCCATTATAGGACCAAACATAAATAGCAAAGTTAGGATATAAACTAAGTTTTCTTGATTCTGAAGCCAGTGCTCTTTCTACTGTAACAGACTGGTTATCATTTTTGATATAAAATATTATTACTTTTTATTGAAATCCCATGTTTAAGCTAGTATACGAGTACTAAAAATAAAAAAGAAGACAAAAATGGATTAGTTTAAAAATCTGCTGCTTTTATGAAAATCTCTGAATAGTCACAGAGTAACTCGAACTATGTTGAATTAACCAACAGACATGTTTCCATATGCCTAGGAAAATGAAACTTGAAAAAAAAAGGTGCTTAAATCCTATCTCTGGCTCTATCACTTATTATGTGTGTTGGGAAAGTCATTAAATTACCAGTTACATTGGGAAAATCAATTAACTCTCTTTGAACCTCAATTTCTTCCTCTGTAAAATGGTCAAGTTGGTCTTCTAGATAGATGATCCCTTCCTAATTGAAATCTATTGTCCTATTGTATATATCAATATTACTTCAAATAGCAATATTGTGTAGAGCAAATGTACCAGATTATCTATTTGTACTTCTTGGTCAGATCATATGAGGAACACATAGATCAGGACTTATTATACTTTTTCCACTTTGTGACCCATTTTCACCCAAGAAATTTTTACATGACCCTGAGCATATAGGTATATAAAAAGTATACAAATCATACATTTCCTGATAATAAATCATAAAGAAATTTATATTAAAATAATTCTTTGGCATACATATAACTTGACCATTTATTAAAGATGAAAACAAATTTGCATACTAATGAGATATGTATGCTTGTCTATTTTTACATAAAGACTTAAATCTTGGTGGAATATTTGATACCTTTTACTGCTTCCAAATTTTTTGGAACCCTTACATTCAGTTATGAGACCCCATATGGGGTCATGACCCATAGTTTAGGAAGTGTTGCCCACAGTACTGCCTGACTTCAAGTAAGTCAGGGAGACCTATATTCAAATCTTGCCTCAGGTCTGTATGATCCTAGGCAAGTCATTTAATTCCTTTCAGTTTCAATTTCCAAAGGTCTCTAAGGTCATCTCTAGCTCTTTTGATCCTGTATTTTCACCTCTCTGAGTTTCAATTTCTTCTTGTCTTTAATAGGACAATGATACTTACCCTTATGCTTCCCAGGGATGGTAATGGAAGAACAACAGCAACAACAGAAAAATGTGTGTGAAACGGCTTTGGTAATTTTCAAGTACTCTACAGATGTGGGTTATTATTATACATCATAATACCAACAACAGTAACATGGCCTGTGAGTTCATAAATATTTCTAATTCATTGATTTTCCCCTGGGGATCTTTGAGAGGTCAAAGTCTTTGTAATTTTCCCAGCATGACTTTGCTCATTTGAGAAGAAAGGGAAATCTGTTTGTGCAGAACAAGAAACCAGGAGAACCAACATCTTGATAAAATGGCGGCAAGATAAGAGCACTCCCCCACCCTACCCCACCCCCATCCAAAGGAGATGTCTATATTTTGAATGTTTCTGTTTTTCATAATAATTTAAAAAGCCCCACTAAGAATAGGAAGTTGGTGCAGGAATGAAACTCCCTCGCTGGCGAACAAGGCTATGTTTTCCTATGCAAATGTTGCAAAGCCCAGAAATTAGCAATGACTGCTAAATTAACACACTTGAAGAGCTTGGCTGGTTCTAATAGGCAGTCAAATGGTCTTGTTACATTGTAATGGTGCCAAGCTAATTGAAGTGATTACTGTTGCTCCTGAGCAGCCTTGCTGAAGTACAAGTCTTTTAAATTATCCATAGACGTTAAATGTCAGACACTATTGTGTAATTATACTTTGTAAACGCTGAATGTCATAAGGCATCACAGGTAATTGAGGTTTACAGAGAAGAGCTTTTTCTAAACCTAATTGGGCATCAACTCTTTGTCACTTTTTTTCTAAATCTAATTGGGCATCAACTTTTTGTGCCAAAGGACACTCCAGTGCTTCATAGTCCCTCTTTTTCTCTCACCTTCTCCCTGGAAGACATGTCCATTGGATGCTGTGTGTCATGATGATTCTGACCGATTCAGTTCAGGACAATTCTCTTTCAGCTTCTCTGGTCTATGTCTGTCTGTCTCTGTCTCTATCTTTTTATCTCTCACTTTCCCCAGCCACCATTGCCACTTGAACCTGCTGTACATATATTATTTAAGGTTAGATATCCATCAGAGGGGTGGAACGGAAAAATAATAATAATAATAGCAAACATTTATATAGCATCTTAAGGTTTGAAGAGTGCTTTAGATGTTTATTCATTTGATGTTTACAATAACCCGATAATCTAAATGTTATTATCTCACTTTGCAGATGAGGAAACTGAGATAGAAAGAAATTAAGTGACAGTGAACATCTGAGCCAAGTTCTGTGTTCTTTCCATTGTGCTACTTAGTTGTTTTCTGGATAGAACACTGCACTTGGAGTCAAAAGATCTATATTCAAATCCCACCTGTCAATTTAGTAATTTTGGCCAAGTTCCTCATAGACTTTCTGGCCTCCATTTCCTCATCTTAAAGGGGGGTAATAATATTGTGATGTTCAAAGAAGATAATGTAAGGAGCTCGGCAAACCTTCCAGTGATATATGTTCATCAGCTATTCTAAGAGGTAAAGCCGTCTAGGAATATCAGTGACAACCTATTGGCCACACTAGGGAAATGAAACTGCAGGGTGACCCCAGAACAAGCTGCTTATAATTATGCTGATGAAGAGATGTTTTTCATCTAGAAAACCCTTTGATTAAAAAAATAATAATGTTGGTAGTCACAGGAAGGGAGGTGCTAATAACCTTAGTCATTGGAGTCATAATTAAAACAAGTCCATTAAGCAACCATTAAGCCTTTTTACCCTTGTGCTATCTTTTCTTGACTAACATGAACTCCCTTCAGTTTAAAATAATTCTACAAACATCCATTTGCTTTTGCTTCTGTAGTGGAAGAGATTGATAGGCATTGAGTCAAAATTAGAATTTTGGACATTGACATCAAGATTTTTAATTGTGTCTTTCTGTACTTTGACTCCCCAAGAATACATTCTAAATTTTACCCCCTATGGCTGACAAGAAACACACAAAAAGGTTTTGTTATTACATAATTCTTAGAGATCATGCTCTTTTGGTCACCAAATTTCATTAACTAAAACTACTATTATCTTAATATGATTTCATGACAGTTTCCCCATTGTATACTTTTAGTGGGTAGTAATTTATGAAAGTCCTAGCTTATTTGTAAAGTTATCTTTAGCTGTGCTTTAAAAAATAGCATTTATTATTCTATGTGATAAATTGAGTTTGAATATGTGTGTGTGTGTGTGTGTGTGTGTGTGTATTTTGTTATGTTGTGAAGAGCAAGATGTCAGTGCATAGAAAAGGGGCATGTGTGAATTTTCAATAACGGGGACAAAGATAACAAGCAAGTGAATTTTTTTCCTAATTCTGTTCAGAGATCATTATTTAGTAGGTTTCATTGTTATAAAGCTGTTGTCATGTGGGTGGTTTGGATGGGCAGTCTAGCTTTAAATTAAATGCTTAACAGCTGCAGTTTTTTTTTCCTGTTGCCTGATTACACTTCTGTTTGTGCAGTGATGGTGTAAAGTTATATTGAATGAGTGTTTTCTACTTATTAGTTTTATAAAGGCAGCTTTAGAGAATGTTATTCAGGGTGGTAAAAAGAGGACTGACTTTTGAGTTTGAAGATGTGAACTTACTTCCTAATTCTGATCTTTATGACCTATGTGACCCTAGGTATGTCATGTAATTACATGAGTTAGAGCCAGCTCAAATGAGCTGATTGTTAAATTTTCAATGTGACCATTTCAATGTAGGAAAATGGCAAATGTTACAAATCTGGGCTTAGTTTACTGTTTTGTTGGTTGTCTAGATTTAAGAAAGGTAATGGAGAAAATGTTAATAAAGTAAATATAGCAGCTATATAGTAGATATAGTGTCAGGCCTAGAATCAGGAAGACCAGAGTTTAAATCTGGCCTCAGACATACTAGCTATATGACCCTAAGCAAGTCATTTAATTCATTTGTCTCAGTTTCCTCCTCTGAAAAATGAACTGAACAAGAAAGTGTTAAAATGACTCCAGTATTTTTGCTCAAGAAAAATCTCAAAAGGGGTCATGAAGAGTTGTACACAATTGAATTGACTGAACAACAAGAAAAAAAAAAAAACCTTAAATATATGTTGTCCATACATTTCCCTTTGCCTCAGGAAGTCAGTCATTAAATGTTTATCAACATACCATTACGCATAACCCTGTAAGTCTGAGTTTCTTACTAGTAGGATATATGGATATATGCTTCTTGATATTACCAACTATTTTATTTTTACCTTTGTATCCCCAATGCCTTGCACAATTTTAGGTGGATCTGTGATTTCATTAGCATATGGGTAAAAAACTTATTAACACCATCAGTACCTTTGTAAACTTACAGTCTTAGAGAGTTGCTTGAATCTTTGAGAGGTTAAGTGTCCTGCTCATGGTCATGTAGCTGGTTTGTATCAAAGGAAGGATTTTAAACCAAGTCTTTCTGACTTTAGTTTTCTATACAGTATGTCAGTTGTCTTCAAGCTTCTTTGATTAAGTACTTCTATTAGTTAAAAGTATATATTTGTGATTTATATACATGTACTGTTGCACTAATGCATTACTATGTACACATTAAGCTTGTGGTACAGTGAATAGCCAAATGGAATCAGTTCAAACTGAGTTTTATGCACTTACTAGCTGGGTGACCCTGGGCATTACACTTAATCCTCATTGGCCAAAATGTCTTCATTTGAAAAAGGGGATAATAATAGCACTATTTCTCAGGTTTTGTAATATAACATGAGATAACATATTTAAAGCATTTAACACAATGCCTTACATATGGTAGGCTCTATGTAGATATTAGCTATTATTAGTACTTGAAGGTTTGAAAAGAGCTTTACATATATTATTTCATTTGATCTTCATAACAACCTTGAAAAGAGCTTTACATATATTATTTCATTTGATCTTCATAACAACCTTTGAGGCAGGTATTATTATTATTATGTTCACTTTTTGGATGAGGAAAATGATCCCAGGAGAAGTTATATGACTTGCTTAGGATCATACAGCTAGAAGGTATTTGAAGCCATATTTGAATTCAGGGAGATGAATTTTCCTGCTGGCAAGTCTGGCTCTATATCCATTGTGCTATGTAGCTGCCCTGATAATTTGTTAATAATTTACTATTCAGTCAACTTGATCAATGTAGATATCCAAACAAGTAATTTTTAAAAGATACTTCTAAATTGAAAAACATATAATATAAAAATCAAACAAAAAGGTTATAATAGTAAATGAATGTAAAATATTTTCAAGAGTCATGTTTCTCTGTGCATAGGTATTTACCAAATGCAAAATAAAATTAACCAGCAAATGTGACTTGGCTCTGATTTCAATTCATCAGTTTTTGTTTGTTTGTTTGTTTGTTTTGTTTTGTTTTAAATAGAAATCTACTCTCTTCTTTATGTGGTAGATCATCACCAAGTTTCCTGTTTACTTTTGGGACATTTTAGTTCTGTTTATACAAATGTGGGGAACAGCAAAAAGGGTAATTTAATGAACATAGAGTGTAGGAAGTGGTGTGATAAATAATGACACTGAAAAGTAGGTTGCAGTTAAGAAATAAAGGGCTTTAAATGGCAAATAGAGTAGCTAGCATTAATAGACGGCTATTGGGATTTGTCAAACAGGGGAGTGACATGGCCATCCTGAACTTTAGGAAAACTATTTTGTCAGATGTGTGAAGTAGAAATCGGAATAAAAAGAAACTTGAATCATGGAAACCAAAAAGGGGGTATTGCACTAATCTAGGTGAGAGGTGATAATAGAACTAAAATGGTGACTCTGAATTGAGAGATGGGAAGGGATTAGAGAAATGTGTGGATAAAAATGACAAGATTTGGCAACTACTTATAAATGCTGGGTGAGTGAAAGTGAAGAGTTGACTATGACACCAAGGTTGTGAATTTGAGTGACTGGAAGGATACCTTGCCAGAAATAAAGAAGTTTGGGAGAAAGATGGGTTTGGAGGGGGGGAAAATGTAGTATAATTTGATCTATGATATATATTACAACCCCTGTGTCCTACTGAAAATGAAGAAGGGACCCTGATACTGCCTTAGGAGGTAAAACTTACTCTCTGATGAACATATGGCCAAACTATGAAGTTCTAAAAGAAGTGGCGAGGGAGATCAGGTAAGCTCAAGTTGTGGGGACAGGAGGGATTCCCAATGGCACCTTCGCTGCTGTTGCTATCGGTTTTCAGGTCAGAACTAGGTTATAACTGTCCTGAAGGACTAACATTCTATAGAGAAGGCAGAAGATTGGACCTTTTATAACAGCCCAACAGCAGCGGGAGTGAGTTGAGTGGGGGATTTATTGAACTGTTATGGGAGAAGGATAGATGTGATTATATTGGAAGCAGATAACATCGTTGGATGCTGAGAGAAGAGTGAAATGAGATCCATAGCACTAAGCCAAGCTGTCAGTCACATATTTAAAGCTTAATAAATGCTTAGTGAATTGAATTGGATCAAATCAACTCTGTCATTATTCTTAGAAAGACTTTGCCAATCTGCTCCCAATGGTTTCACTCACCATTCTGTGACCTCTGTTCAAGACTCCCCTATATGTGTTGTCTTCTATTATAATGTAAGCTACTGAAGACAGGTACTATCTCTGCTCTGATATTTGTTTCCCCAGAGCTTAGCATTGTGCTTAGTGTAAATATGCTGAATAAATGTTTTTCATTCATCGATTCATTGATTCAGAAGAAGGTGGGACTTTTAATGTCCCTTCCAGGCCTACATTTATGATCCTATGAATTAGTGCTTTGTGTCCTTCAAGCAGCACCTTTGAAGTAAATTCCTATATTTATTTCCCCAAAGGAAAAAAAAAAGGTTCAAGGATGTTTTCAAGGTTATTTAGCATTTTTCAAGAGCCAATAATATGCAAGATGACACATGAAATATTGAATTAGACATGGTCTTTGCCCAACGGGCTTATACATCTCATCTCATTTTGCTTTCTTTCATGAGCAAATTACACCTCTCTTGACATAGTTCTTATTCCTGTTGTTGGAAGCCTTTGCTTTCTTATCAGTCTGCTTGTACATGGCACCTGGTATAACAGGGGCCTTTTAGATTTTAGGTGCTGGGTTGCAAATATAATTTATCATGGAGTTATAGTGGGAATGAGACACAGCACCTTTCTTGTTTACATTATGCTAATGGTGAGATGGGTAGGATGCTACATCATTCTCCACCAATTTGTAATACCTTTCATTCAGCTATCTCAAATTGTCAGTGAATGCTTAAAGAGAAATGACAGCTCAAAGTGAGGCTGTACTCACTAACCTATGGCTTTAAAAAGAAGCTTTTGGTGAACCCTGAAAATCAGTTTTCTTGCTGCATGGACCTATGCTACTGAAGGCAGGCATAGCTATTCTGTCTGGCATTGCATTTTGTTTCATGGGGATACTTGGGGTTGATAAAAGTGCTATGTGATTACTCATCTCCTAATCTCCTATGTTGAGTCACTGGGGACTTTTATGTTAGTGCCTACCATAACTAGATGTATTTAATTTAAAGTAAATACCATTTCTACTAAAATGTTATTATAGAATGTGAGCAATTTTATGTTATATTGGTTAAAGTAATATGAAATAACAAGTAATTGATTGACTATAACATCATTTTTAAAGAAAACTGAGATTTACCAAGTATTCACAACTTGGTGAGTCTAGTAGTGTAAATATTCTTATTCCCATTTTATAGATGAAGAAACTGAGATTTGGAGAGTTTAAATGACTTGCCCAGTTTTATATGACTGACTGGGAACAGAATCAAGATTTAAATTCACTCTCCAGACTTGCATGAACTGATGCTGAATGAAATGAGTAGAACCAGGAGATCATTATACACGGCAACAACAATACTATATGATGATCAATTCTGATGAACGTGGCTCTCTTCACCAATGAAATGATTCAAACCAGTTCCAATTGTTCAGTGATGAAGAAAGCCATCTACACCCAGAGAGAGGCCTGTGGGATCTGAGTGTGGACCACAATATAGCATTTTCATGCTTTCTGTTGATGTTTGCTTGCATTTTGTTTTTCTTTTCAGGTTTTTTTTTTTCCTGTAGATCCGATTTTTCTTGTGCAGCAAAATAACTGTATAAATTTGTATACATATATTGGATTTGTCATATAATTTAACATAATTAACATGTATTGGACTACCTGCCATCTAGGGGAGGGGTGGGAGGAAGGGGAAAAATTTGGAACAGAAGGTTTTGCAAGGGTCAGTATTGAAAAATTACCCATGCATATGTTTTGCAAATAAAAAGGTTTAATAAAATTTTAAAAAATGCTATCCAGATCCAGAGAAAGAACTGATGAAGCCAGAATGTAGATCAAAATCTAAGTTTTTTTTTTCATTTTTATTTCTTGTGAGTTTGTTTTATGCTTTTTTTATAACATGATTAATATGTAAATATATTTTGTTTGATTGTCCATGTGTAACCTATATCAAATTGCTTGCTTTCTCACTGTAGGAAGAGGCCAGGAGGGAAGAAAAGAATTTGGGACTGAAAACAAAAAATAACAGAAAAAAACACCCAATGTAATAAATTTCTTGAAAATCGTAATTAAAAATATTTGGGAAAAAAAGAAAAAAAAATAAATTCACTCTCCATCACATAGGTTTAATCTTAGTCTCTTGGCCTTGGTATCTTTATCTGTAAAATGAGTTGGCAGGAGCTTGATAATTCTCTTCCAAACTTCAAATTCTATGGTTATAGAAAAAATAGGGATCCAATTAAGGTTTTAAAATTGGGCTGACCTGACCTGATGAAATCTGCTTAGGGAAGCTGATATTTGGGATTACTGGGGAGTAGAGAAAATAAGATCAGGGTACTTCCCTATCAGGATCTAGAAGGAAGAGCAGAGGTCTTTGCTTCACAAAATAAGGTTTGGTTCCTGGCTCTAAGACTTCCTAGTTGTAAGCCAATGGAACAGTAATTTTGCGTCTTTCAACCTCAGTTTCCTTATCTATAAAATGGGCATAAAATAGTGAGTCATAAAACCTAATTCATAGTTATTGGGCAGGAATCTTTAATGTGCTACCTAAAGATGAACTATTTTTATATGCTCTTATATTTACTCAACAAGGTTCAGTTTAATCCTTTAAGATTTTAACGAATCTGTGCTCTCATTTATAGGGATGCTTTGTAATTAGTACAGATCCTTCATCCAATAGTCCATTTGAACCTTCTTATCTTATGTTACTTTTGTCCAAATTTTCCTTTGGGGGCTCTAGCCAACATGCTTTGTCTCATCTATTTTTAACACCATATTAGTACTATGGAACACATATCCTGTCTGTTAAATCCTTGTTCTTGCTACAAGAAAGGACAAACTACTTCCTAACAATCACATGTTGATATCTTCTATGCCATTTCTTCTTGAATTTCTTTGTGGGTAATACTTTGTCACCTCTTTATACCTATCACACAAAAATTTTGTTATGACTCTTTGAGTGACCTGTGATGTTCATTAGAGGTTGTTATTCCATGTTTCATAAGCATATTGGAAAAATATTCATATTAAAAAGAAAGATTTTCTTTCATGGGGAAGTTTGGGATTGATAAAAAAGAGCTAGGTGATTATATACAACATTTCTCACTTTTTCTTATTGTTTATCTGCAAGGCATGTCAAAAACATGTGTCGAAGATCTTTCCAATTTCATATCATGATCTATAACAATAGGCATTCTTTTTCCACTTGATTTTTCCTGTGTGGATATGGTTTTAAAATAGTGTTTTGGGTACCTGCAAAAATTCAGACTTGAAGATGGGAAACCTGACAAAAAGAATGACAAAATGAGGCATAAAAATGCCAATGAGGATGGTGGTTTGGGAACAATCCTGGGCAGTTTAGTTTATTTCCTTTAAAAAGACATTTATTAACAGAATCGTAGTAAAATGGAAACAATCAGTAAGGTAAAATAATGATTTGCATATAGATAAATATGCTGATTTAGTCTCACATCTGGAGCTGAATTGCTCTTTTGCTCAGTCTACCTCTTCCTACATATACTCTCATTTCTCTTTTCTTGAGCTTAGTGAAAAATGATTTTTTTGTGTCTGACTAGGATATGTTCAAACTTGTTGTCAAAGAGGCATTTCTGTCTCAATTGTCTAAACAAATCCCATACACAATTGCTAAAATATCAAGGAGTGAAATTAAATTTGATAACTCTGCAGTTCCCATAAGACCAGAAAACTGACTTCGATTAAGGCAGAATGCACAAATCCATTGTTTTAGCAACTTGCCAAAATTGTCTGAATCAGTATTTGCTTTTGTCAGAGCAGGAATAAGGTAAAGCACACATGGGAAAATATGTGCAGAGAAATTAATGGTAAATTAAGATGTGAACAACAATGTTCTCACATGTCCTGAGGATGGAAAATAATTTAGGGAAATAAGGCAATGGGTAAATAGTATTTGTTACATTGATAAATGGGATTTGACAGACTTCCAGGATTTTCATTTAATTTGGAACCAAAATGCCTTTTGATTTGACAAAGCAATTTCACATAAGCTAGTGATGCCCAAAGGTTGCCAATCGGTGGCATATATTAGTAAGGGGTTGTTTGAACAGAATCATAGAGGTGATGATGGAATGTCCCCTCAGGTCATCAACAGATTTATTTGTATGTCACCCTTAAAATTGTAAAACTGAAACTGATCTCTGTGTACCATGGATATCAAGAATATGATAAATATGGTCTCATCACCAGCTGTGAAGAAAAGGAAATAAGAATTCTCATTTATGCATTATCAAGGTTCTGTCCCATCTATCAAATGATGGAAAGGGAAAGAAAGATGGTTGATACATAATCCAAAATAAAGTCAAATTAGTATAATTTTCCACAAGAAATTTTTTATCATAACCTTCCACGTGAAAGAAACTCTGCTAAATGTTGTTAAGAATTCAGAACTCTGAAACATAGTTCCTGCCCTCAAGGAGTGGAAAATTTGGTATAAGATTTCTTTCCCAACCTGATGTACTCATTTATATTTTTAC
>JAJPUD010011285.1:0-55505 GCA_023553655.1 Myrmecobius fasciatus | reverse complement strand
GGCTGGATGATGGCCCCCGTGTACGTGTGCCAGCGCTTACCCTGTCCACACCTGGTGGACTGCTTCGTGTCCCGCCCCACAGAAAAGACCATCTTCATCATCTTCATGATGGTCGTGGGGCTGATCTCCCTGGTGCTCAACCTGATGGAGCTGGTCCATCTTAGCTACCGCTGCCTGTGGCAGAAGCTGAAGGCCTCCCAGGTCAGGATTCGGACAGAGACCTACTCCCCCGTCCTGGGCGACGGGGCTGGGGTGGGTAACCCCGGGGAGCCCTATTCAGACGGGATGTTCTTCTACCTCCCCATGAACGAGACGCCCACGTCGCCCCCCTGCCCCTCCTACAACAAGCTGTCCAGTGAACAGAACTGGGCCAACCTGAGTGCAGAAGAGAGCCTGGCCCCCCAAAAGCGGGGCCTGCTCCCCGGCTCAGGGCCCTTGCTGACTGATTCTGAGGGCCCCTACCTGGCCCAGCCCCCCCAGAGTGGCAACGACCCTCCCAGTCGCCCTAGCAGCTCAGCCTCCAAGAAACAGTATGTGTAGGGGCCCCATCTTAAGCAGAACTCCATGGGGAGCAGTGGGGAGGAGACTTTTCTCAGTCTCTTTTCTTGAAGGCTTCTCCCTTCCAAACTATATGTGAGTGAATTCTCCCACTGCAGAGGAGCCATGTAGCCAGGAACTTCCGAGGGCTGACGGTCCCATGGACTCCAGAGCCTGGCTGCCCTTGGACCTCTGAACTTCCCAGGGACCAAAGAGTCTGTTAGCTGAGCAGGAAGTGATCTCAGATCGGGCTCACTGACTATTCCTGGGACCAAGGGAACCATTTCTTATCCTGGAAAGGCCTACATAGACCCAGAATGGGTCAGAATTCCCAGATCGGGTCTTTCTCTCCAACTCACCCGTCTTGCTTCATTCTGTCCAGGCTGGAGGGTCTGGGGTGATAACTGCGTGGAAAAAGGGACCCACGTTTATCCCCTGCTGTCATAGGGGTGAAGGGATGGGGAGGAGCATCATGTCCCTTCAGGATTGAGGGGTTTTGATGTAAAAGTCCAAGGGAGCAGGACTCCCACGTCATATTCCTCTCTCAAAGCCTTGTTAGATGGGTTCCATCATCCAGGGGTCCACTCTGGACTCAGGTTTAAAAATACCCCTGGAGAAAGAAAGGCTGGTTTATATTATGCTATATTGGCCCCCATCAAAGGGAGCCCCCTCACCTAATGTACATATTGGAGCCACTGAGCCTTAGTCAAAAACTGTGACTCCTTTGTTTGTGTTTTCTTTCCACTCTGGAGAAAAGGAGCTAAACTGGGGCTGGGAAAAGTGGGATTGGGACCTTTCTCCCCCTTAATGTTCAGTTTTTTGTTCTTCTAAAATAAATAGAACTTGAATGTGAGTGGCAGCCTGTGTGATCTCATCTTATTAGTGTTTGAAGAAAGGAGGGGACTTGGGGATGTGAGGTGGGGGCTGACCGAGGGAGGGAGGACCTCCTTCCCCTTTACACCTGGTAACCCTAGGGCTAGGGCTACTTTCCTCAAGGCTTTGTCCCAATAGCTCTTTTGTCTCTCTGATCTTATCATTCCCTTGGTCTCAACCCTTTGTTTTCAGATAATTCCCAAATTTATCCCTATAGACAACTTTTCTCACCTCTAGATTGAGTCTGCCTAGATGTCCCACTGACACCGAGGCCTTCATCTGATCAAATCTGAGCTCTTCTACTCCTATAAACTACTTTTTAAATGTTTTTTTAATCTGGCCCTCAACTCTCTCCTCCGCCCCACACCCAGTTACCACATCCTATTGATTGTACTCTCCATCTTTGTCATAGGATTATAGATAAAAAACTGGTAAGAATGAGCCTTAAAGCCCCCATTTTACAGAGGAGGTAGTTAAGTGCCTGTTCAATGTCCTTCCAGAGGCTAATTAAGCCCAGATTTTTTTTTTGAGCCCAGAGCCTCTAAATTGAAACAAAACGTTCTTTGAATTATTACTACCTCTTAATTACCTCTTTGTTGTCATGATTGCTACTTCAGTCCAGGCCCTTGACTACTCAGCTACCAATAGGTCTCTCCTGTTCCAACTTGTCCCTTCTCCAAACTCACCTGTGGAAGGTAAACAAATGCAGACACACATCCACAGACACAGAGGAAGGGAGGCTCCCTCAAGTCTGTAGCATCCCAGACCCCTTCTGAGACCTTCTGGGCCTAGAATCCACCATACTCCAGGACTATAGAACAGGGGAG
The DNA here is from genome assembly GCA_023553655.1 of Myrmecobius fasciatus. NCBI lineage: Eukaryota > Metazoa > Chordata > Mammalia > Dasyuromorphia > Myrmecobiidae > Myrmecobius > Myrmecobius fasciatus. The sequence goes on along the minus strand of JAJPUD010011285.1, from coordinate 53,268 downwards.
GGGGCGGAGGAGAAGGAGACCATTGCTGTCCTTATTTAAGCCAAGCTTGGACATTTCCCTTTCCTTTATCTCATCTGAAACAGTGGTTTTTCAAAAGAAACCTAAAAGTATGGGATTAAAGACTAAAGCTTTGTTTTCAATTATATAAGGAAGTTTGATGAGGAAACTCCCTTTACCAATGTGTGTCAGCACTTTCTCAGCAATTTATAGTCTTAGAATTGGAGCACTGACCCAGTGTCTAGATATGTGACTTGCTTGGGGTCATATAAGCCAGCATAGAGAAAAGGGGAGGTTTTAGAGCCCTGGTTTTCCTGGAAGCAAGGAATGAACCTAAAAGAACTGAACTGCTTCTGGGGTCCTACCTATAAAATGTTGCTCATCTCATTTTAGAGAATAACACAGCCTTCCCAGTAAGCAGCCCTTCTCCCTGAAACCTCCACTTTAGGGACTAGATGGACTAACTGCAAAGCTGTCACCATGATTCCTTGGGAGGACCCTGTGGGGGGGTTCCCACTATTGCCCTCAACACCCATTCAATGGTTTTCTAGTAAAAGCTGGTTTCCTTCCCTGATCCAAATCACCAATTCCTGTCATCAGAGGTTTCCCAAAAATCATTAGTCCCCGTCTACCTGGGTGATGAGTTAACCCCTAGGTGTGTCCATCTCCGGCCTTGCACACATACATCCCAGTGATAACAATATATGATCTCCAGTAACACTGAGCAAATACTCTCCCCACACACACACTCCCTCACTGTCAAAATTAATAACAATGCATTCCTGACTCTCCCTCTCCTGCTAAAAACAAAACCAAAAACAACCCTTTAGAAGCTCCTAAGTGCCTACAATAGGGCTTGACATTTTTATGTCATGGACCCCTTTGGCAGCCTGGTGACATCCCAGGTCCCCATCTCAGAATAATATTTTAAAACTCATAAATTAAAATATATAGGATTGCAAAGGAAAAGTTATCAAAATATTTTTGAAATGGGTTCATAATGTTATCATATAAGAAATCATCGTTAGGATGATTTCAGGACAGCCTAGAGAGACTTACTTGAATTGATTCTAAGTGAAGTGAGTAGAATCGAGAGAATATTGTACACAGCAACAATAAAATTATGTGATGATCAATTCTGATGGACTTGGCTCTTTTCAACAATGAGATGATTCAGGGCAATTACAACAGACTTATGATGGAGAGAGACACCCAGAAAGAGGTCTCTGGGAACTGAATGTAGATCACAACATAGTATTTTCACTTTTTTAACTGTTGTTTGCTCGCTATTTTTTCTTTCTTATTTTTTTTTCTCTTTTGATCTGATTTTTCTTGTGCAGCATGATAAATGCAGAAATATGTATAGAAGAATTGCATATGTTTAACATGTATTGGATTATTTGCTGTCTTGGGGATGGGGTAGGGAGAAGGAAGGGAGAAAAATTTGGAACACAAGATTTTGCAAGGATGAATATTGAAAACTATCTTTACATGTATTTTGAAAATAAAAAGCTAATTAAAAAAAAGGTTTATAGACCCCAGGTTAAATAACCCTTGAGATGATTTTAAAAGTTACTTAAAAATCTATCATCCTATGGATAAGTAACAAAGAAAACAACAATAATAATAGGAAATGATAGCAAACAATTACATAATTCTTTAAGATTTGCAAAGCGTTTTACAAATATCCCATTTTGTTAGCTAACAATGTCTTTTGTGATGAGGTTCAGATAGAGTCAGTATTGGGACAAGTCTAGCTTACTGTTCTTTTAAAATTAAAGTTTTGCCCACAGATGGATAAAATAACTATTTTTATTGTTATTATTATTATCAATAATGATAGTTTTTATATGATACTTCAAGGTGTACAAAAGAATTTACATGTTACCTCTGTTAATGCTCACGACAGCCCTCCATGGTATATACTATAATCCCATTTTGTAGATGGGGAAACTGAGGCTGAGGTTGTCAAGTGACTTACCCAGAATTACATAGCTGGTGTCAGAGGGAGGATTTGAACTCAGATAGACTCATTAACATCTTCAGAACAATTCCAGTAACAAATAGTACAGAATGACACATACCTCATCCTATTCCTGTATGGTTTTTATTTCTTTCATTAGATCTCTATATTTAGAGAACTTTTCACTGGGAGATTACTTAGACATTTGGAGTATTAGGTATGGTGAGATCTATTAAAATATCATTCTAGGAGCAATGTCACATCCAGCTAACTGAGGGCAACACTTTATTTTTCTGTGAAAATGCTCTGTCTCCAGCAAAATTTATTTGTTGACTTCTCAAGGATATTTTGAAATCCTTATTTATAGTATAAGGATTTGTCACTTGTTAATTCCTGACAGATAGCAAGCTTCTGGAATATAATTCTAACTATCACGCTGTATTTTGCTAAGTAAGTGGTCCAATAAATGTTTTCAACATGGAATGATACACTGCACCATTTCTATAATTTCTTTGCATAATAATACTTGTATTGATCACTAAGCCCAGGCTCTTCAAAGACAGCCCTTCTGTAATTTCTGATATTGAAGCACTGATCCTGAATTACCATCATAAACTCTTCCATTTCAATGAGTATATTTGCGGAACTCAGTTATTTGTTTGAAACTTCTTTGTTAACATATTATTGATTGAATTCATTTGAATATTGCCCATGGAAGGCCTTTTAAATTCCACTATTGTCATTATCCTTATTAGTAATAATGACCTTATTATCAATTTCATCTTATTCAATGGCATTCACATAGAAAGTCTTGGGTTAGCAATATCATTTTTAAATTTTAATTTTTTGCAGATTATTTAGATAAATTAAATTAGTGCCTTTTGTAGTTGGGGCTGCAGGTGACACAGTAGATAGAGTACCAAGCCTGAGATCAGAAAGATTCATCTTCCTGAGTTCAAATCTGGTCTCAGACATTTCTGAACTTAATCTTGTTTACCTCAGTTTCCTCATCTGTAAAATGAGCTGAAGAAGGAAATGGCAAACCACTCTATCTTTCCCAAGAAAACTCCAAAAGGGATCACAAAGAATTGGACACGACTGAAACAATTTTTGTTTCACAAGGAGTCTCTGCCCAGGAAAATAGTGAGAAAGCTGACCTATTCTCATTTTCCAGCTCATTTTGCTCTAAGCTCCTTGCAGACCCCACCTCTTTCCGTCTCCAGCCTCTGCCATTCAATTCTATTCAATGCAATAAATATGTATTATGTGTACCTATTATGTGCAAGGCACTGTACTGTTAGCTTGGGATCAAAAATAACAAAATTTATGGAGAGGAGATGTGAAGCAGGGAATATCCAGATAAGCAGACACAATGCAATTTGAAATGGAAGAGAACACTTCCCACTGGGGAATGAAGGGAGGCTTCCTGGAGGAGCCGGCAACTGATCTGAGCCTTGAAAGGACAAGGAATCTGAGGGGCAGAGATTAGGAACAATTGTATTCCAGGCAAGGGAGGCGGCATGTTGAATTCCTGGAACAGCAGTAGTACAGTTTGGCTGGAAAGTTGATGTAGGGGGGTGGGGGGATTTCCAGAAATAACTATGAAATAAAAACAAAAAGCAGCAAACTTATTTTTTAAAGAAACAGAAAGGGAATAATGTGAAATGGAGTATGAAAGGCACCACATGTTGGAATCAGATTTTGGAGAGCCTTGAATGCCAAGTTAAGGAAATCATATTTTTATCCTTGAAACAATAGGGAGCCACAAGGCTTTTGCATGGGAGAGTGAAATGGTCAGATCTGTGCCTTGGAAAATTTCATTTTGGCAGCTGTTAAAAGCATAATTTAGAGAGGGGAGAGAAAAGTCAGGGACAACTAAGATGTTAATATGGCTGATATCCACAGAAGTAATGAGGGCGTGAATTGGGGGGGGGGTGACTGCTGCTATAAATTGAGAAAAGGAGATGGAGGAGAGAAGCTGGGGAAGCAGACTTGCAAAGCCGTGGATATCTTAGAAATTGATAATGAAAGTGAGAGAGGAGAGAGTAAAAGATGACTCCAAGATCATGAATTGGATGATAGTACTCTGAACAGAAAGGATCAGAGAAGGGAAACATTTGCCCACTCAAAAAGTGGCTAGTTTGGAGTTAAGGAACTTGGGTTCAAATCTGGAATCTGCTATTTTCTGTATTTGTGACTTTGGCCAAATAACCGTACCTCTCATGGCCTCAGTTTCCCTATCTAGAAAACAAGGATTAGATAACATGATCTGAAGGGAAGAGGATGAATTTCATTTTAAATATAATACAGCAGGGGCAACAGGTGTTCAGGAGAGAAATGAGGACCTGATAAAGATCTGAGAGTCAAATGAATCTACACACTCATAGTATCATACATTTAGAGCTGGAAAGGGGGGTCACCAAGCTCAACTCCTTCAATTTACAAAAGTCCAGAGGCATTAAATCACTTGCTCAGGGTCTCACTGCTTATAAATCGCAGAATTCAAATGCAGGTCTTCATGATATAGAGAAAAAAAACAGCTGTTATCAAAATATACCATTTAATTAAATTAAAATTAATTAAATTTCATCTCCATTCTTCTGTTTACTAAATAACACTTTATTGAATCATCTCATCTTCTGCCACCTAAATAAAAAATCTGACTCAACTATCTCCATCCTGCTTTTGCTGAACATGACACTTTATAACTGTCTCATGAAGAATGAACCCAGCCTGTGCTTAGGGACATTCCAGACCAGCTTTACTATGGGGCAGATTGTATCCCATTGGCCCCATTTGAATGCTACCGACTGGTTATGTCTTCTGAACATCCTGAGAAAACTTCATAAAGCCAAATCTACACCCTAGGAAGCTGAAGCTAGAATCAGAAAGATTTGTCTCTTGGGCAGCTAAGTGGTACAGTAAGTAGAGCACCAGACCTGGAATCAGAAAGACTTGTCTTTTTTCATTTAAATCTGATTTGAGACATTTACTTGCAATGTGATCCCGGGTAAGGCACTTACTCCAATTTCTCCAGTTTCCTCATCTATAAAATAAGCTGGAGATGGAAATGAAAAACTACTCCAGTATCTTTGCCAAGAAAACCCCGAATGGTCACAGAGTCAGACATAACTGAACACCACCAGAAAAATTGTAGAATTGAAAATTAGATGGTAGAAAGTATTAAGAAGTGAATGGATAGTGACGAAGCAGAGGCAAAAAAAAAATGAAGATGACTCTTTGTGGGAGTTTTCAGTAAAAAAAAAAAAAGAGTCAATTTATAAGACCAATTCAACTCAGCAAGCATTTAAGTGCCTGTTATATGCCAGGTACTAAGCTAAGCATTGGAAATACAAAAGACAAAAATTAAACAAAGTTGCTCCTCTCAAAAAGCTTACATTCTTTTGGAATACAGAATTGTAGTTAAGAAATTTGTCACATGGAGCAAAAGTATTTTTGGTTTGTTTTGTTTTGTTTCTTAAGGAAAGGGCACAGAAATAAGGGAACGGTGTGACTTCAAATGCACTTGGGCCAAGAGTGTAGTGTTCTGGACCTTCACTCCTCAGGTTTAGAGGAAAAAGGTAAGACCCAAGAAAAAAGTGCCTTAAAGGGACAGAATTAAGGGCATAATAGCCCATTCCAGGACCACCTTGTCCCCCTCATCTTGAGGTGGTGAAAAGCAGGCCTCCTCTTCCATAATCAGCCCAGGAGGACTGACAGATATGGAAATTTCAGTCTTGACAAGGACTAAAGGAGCCCTCCCAGGAAAGAAGCAGACCCCTCCTTTCTATTACATTAGCATCCAAGCAATGCCCCATTTGTCCTTAATAGCTGACTATAGAAGAAAATAGCTTTAGGAGGTGGCAGGGTCAAATAAAGGTTACATGTGCGTTTTAAGAACAGGTAATAAAAATAAAATAAAAATAACATGATAGGTAATATCCATCATGTATATTTGTAGACAGCAGGGAAGGAGATTGAAGGTCCCAGTCTCCCTGAAGGGACTTGAAGAAGAATGTCACTCTTCTTAGACAGGCAGGGGATTAATTAGAGATTTCAGGCTCAGAGGCCTCACAGGCCATCTAGTTCAACCTGCTCATTTAACAGAAAATAATAAATAAAGCCCAGAGAAGTCAAAGAGCTTGCCCACAATGGCCCAAGTAGTAATTGGAAGAGCTGGGATCTGACACAGGTGCTCTGTCCCCACCTTTGCCTCCTGAAAACCGATTGTCTTATCAGCCAAAATAAACCATCCCTTAGAATAGAATGTTCCAACCTGGGGTCCATCAGTTTAATCCTTTGATAACTGTATTTCCATATAATTGGTTTCCCTTGAAACTCTATGTATTTTATTTTCTTTAATATTTGTCCCAAAAAAGATCCACAAACTTTCTTGGAGATGTCCATGACTCAAAAAAGATGAAGTCTCCCTGCCTTAAGAGGAACAGTTCCAACAGTGGTACCCTGTTCACTTTATATTGATTCCAGAAAGTGTTCCGCCATCAGTCGTGATGTTTGCTTATCCTGCCCTTAAACTTTAGGATTGCACACTTAACCCTGTCTGTGGGCTTGTTTCCCTCCTCATATCTTGCTGAATCAAATGACATTATTTTTAAAGTGCTTTGTACAGTTCCTGACACCTAGTAGGTGCTTAATAAATGCCTTTCCCCTTCCCTTGTTCCCTATTCATTATCTCTTCTAAACACTTCTCTTTCCTACAGTTTCTCATCCTGGCCCTGTTCTGACTTTTTCTGGATTTCAAAACCCATGTTCCCCTACAGTTGGTTCATTCTGGAACTTCCCAAAATACTCCAGGACTTCCTCACCTTGGAACAGCATACAACCCCCTGGTGTGGTCCAAGCATCCTGGTATATTCCTCTACAAGTCACTCCTCCTCTTCTCCTATTGGTGAAGTCCTCCTGGAGCCTCCATTTTTGGAGGGGCCCAGTCTGCCTACTTTCCTTTGACTCCTGGCCCTGTTCCTGACTTCCCCTCAAATTAAAAACTCTCATAAGAAGGGCCTTCATTCCACTCCTCCTTTCCATCTTCCTTTTGTATGTGGTCATCACCCATTAGAATGTAAACCCCTTGAAGGCAGGATACTGTCTTTCTTTTTTACTCATATCTTAGCCCTTAGCACAGGGTCTGGTACCCAATAAGTGTTTGGCAAATGACTGGTATAATGGAAGAAGGACTAGACTTGGAGTCAAGCACCTAAGCTCCAAATGTGGTCTCCTGTATAGCCTTGGACTATACAGTGTAGAAAAACTGTAAGCTTTTTGAGGGCAGGATTTTTTTTTGTATTCCCAGCACACAGTAATCATTTAATAAAATGGTTGTTGGCTGCCTTGTTTTGAATCACTGTCCTGCTACTTATTAATCATGGAAAGTTTCTTTATCTGTAAAATGAGAGGGTTAGCTTAGCTAAACTTCAAAAGTCCTTTCCAGCTATAAGTCTATGCTCCTATAATCGACCCCAGTTCCTCTCAATGATTTCCTCTATTAAAATAAAAATGTGGAGGTTTCCAGCTCTAGATGATACTACCTATGAAAAGAGTAGACATACAGCCCAAATCAAAGAAAATTTGTCACTTATGTCAAACTATATTTTGGCGTCTTGAGCCACTGATGAAACTTGTGGACGCTTTCTCAGAATCACATTCTTAAATACATATGATAAAATACACAGGATTAAAAGAAAACCAATAAAATTAAGATGCATTTTTCCCCATCCAATTTAATGGACGGGTCTATCCACAGTCTTTTTGGGTTAATCTATAGATCTCAGGTTAAGAACCCCTGATTTTAAGGTTGCCACGAGAAAGAATCAACCAGTCTTAGGGAGCCAAGGGGAAACTTCCATTCCCTTTCCCCAAGAGTTTCCATCCTTCTTCCAAAGCCCCCCATCCCCTCCCTGAGCTCTGCTGGCTCAGCCTGTCCTGGCTGCCAGCAGGTCCAGGGCCATATCCTGCTCGTGCTATTTTCCTTGGCACAGATGGGGGGCACGGGAGCCCAATGAGGTGGAAAACAAGGGATGAAGGGGGGGGCAATGCTGCACCCCTCCAGCAAATGGAGGGCCTCTGTTGCTAGGGCCAGGCCCAGTTTCACCAAGCTTCCTCCCCCACAGCAACATTGTTCCCTTGTTATGACAGGGGGGCGGGCCCCAGCCATCCCCAGAGATTTCCTCCCTGTCCCCCGCTTAGACAGCTGGAGGAAACGGGCCGGCTCCGGCTCCTGCTCCAACAACAACAGTCATGCTGGCCTGGCTTGAGCACCATGGGGCCTGCCAGGGAACCTAGAGCGCCCCAGACCCCTCCAACCCCGGCAAAACATATTAGCTTGTTTTCCTAGGACGAGGTGGACCCCCCTAGAAATCCTGAGTAAACACCCAGAACTGCTGATAAGGGCAGAGCAGGACAGGCAACCTGTCTGCTCGGAGGCACCCCAGCCCCAGGCCTGCCCCAAAGGCAGGACGAGGGCTGAGACACCCAAGCCAGCCTGCAGAGAAAGTCTGGCCCAGAGGAAGGAAAGGGCCAAGGCTCTGCTCGTAGCCACTGGCCCCAGCTCTGTTTCTAAGGCCGGCTTACTAATCTGCTTCCCCCCTCCCTTGAAATCACAACGTGTTAGAATCTGTTGAAGGAACACAGTGGGCCTGGAGAAGGCTGGGGAGAAGGGAGGCAGAGAGGGAAAGAAGAGATATGCTAGTTATCTTATTGGCAGGGCTAGCCATTGGCAGAAGGATCAGAGTTGTTCTGTTTGGTCCTAGAGGGAAGATCCAGGAGCACTGACGAGAGAAACACAGGGCAACATATTTAGGCTAAAAAAGGGGAAAAAATCTAACAATTAGAACTATCCAAAATTGGAATGGACTGCCCTAGGGGGTGGCAAAAACCTCATCACTAGAGAGTTTCAAGTGGAGATACTGTAGAGCAGGGGTTCTCACCATATCGCCTCAGGACCCTCTCAGGGAGTTTTCAAAGTCAAAATTATTTCCATGATAATACTAAGATTAATATATGATACAGTAAGTATCAACAGATATAAGCTTTTTGGAAGAAGGGATCCTTAATCATTTTTATAATTGTAAAGGAGTCCCACTACCAAACATTTTGAGAACCACTTTTGTATACAATTATAATAATAATAATAATAAACTAGCATTGTATGGCATTTTAAGGTTTACAGAGTACTTTACACATATTTTGTTCTTGAACAAGAAAGGAAATTGTTCTAGATATTCTCTGGGGCACTTTCTTAAACTGAGATTTTATAACATCCTGTTGAAACAAAGGTCCCAAGAATAGAGATTTGTGCTGTAAATTCTCTAACTCTCTCTCACCTTCTTCCACCACACATAGTACACAACCTATGCCACATTTATGGATCAGGCATCTTGAAATGCAAAAACTACATTTATTAGTGAGAAGTTCTCAGGCCAAACTGGATCCTGGTCACCCAAGAGAGAGACAAAGTCATTCAGAAATACTCCAGTCTTGGGTCCCTCTATTTGGGACCCTTTGCAGTCCTGGGCTTTTTCTTTCTGATTCCTCCAGAAGGGATGTCCAGGCTAGCTATGTCTTCATTCCTCTCCAAGGGGGTATTCCTAATTCTCTGGACTTTCCCCTTTCAATTTCCTTTTATGAGTTGCCTTACCCTGCCAGAATGTAAGTTCCTTGAGGGCAGAAACTGGTTTTCTGCTTGTATTTGTATTCTCAACACTTAGCCAGCCCTGTGCCTAGCACATAGTAAAGTGCTTAATAAAAGCTTGTTGACTTGATTTAATTCAAATATCTGTCCCAGGATGGAACCCTCACTCTAAGCTCTACAGGTCCTCAAGGTGGTATGTTAAAGAGTAGAGCCTCATAAAGGAATTGTTTAACCTAAAGAATACAGATTGGAGGGGAGGAGGAAACCCCTGCAGTCCAACCCATAGGGACATTTGTGCTGAATTAGAATGTCAGGAAAATAAGTCCAGGAGAGGGCTAACATAGTGGCTAAACTCTAGAAATGGTAGATGTGCTGAAAAATTAGCCTGTGTAGGTCACAGTGTGGTCAATGGGGAAGAAGCTGGCCCTTCCTATATCAGGAGTCCAGGACAAAGTCCCATTCACCACTGGTTTGGAGTTTTTAAATGTCTGAAGTCTTTCTATCTAAAGGGCTTCAAGCAAGCCATTTCCCCCTTTCTGGTCGTAAGTTGCATTATCTATAAAATGGAAAGGTCAAACTAAATCAATAAAGTCAAACAGAGGCCACTGTTGCATACGTGAGTAGCCCTGTGGGCAGCATATTGACTTAGTTTTAAAGTGTAATCTTTTCTATTTTTATTATATTTTTATTTATTTTATCAAATATTTCCCAGTTACATTTTAATCTGGTTTTACCATAGGGAATGTTTATTACAACACTGGGTTTGACATTTTTGATAGATGATCTTTAAGGTATTAGGAAACAAGCTTTTCTCACGTGCAAATACTTTCTCTTTCCCCCAATTGTATTGTTTTTCTCCCAACTTTGTTTTTTTTTTTTCTTTTTAGGTGTTTTATTGGAAATTTTCTGACAATAGTATCACTTCTGGCTTCTCCTTTCCACAAAACTCTCCCTTATAACAAACATACAGTCAAACAAAACAAAAAACCTCAATAGCCAAATCTAAAAATGTATACCTTACTCTGCATTGATAGTCTACCCTTATCTCACTCCCCTAGCTGACAAGTGAGAGGCACACTTTATCGCCAATATTCTATAGCCATATTTAAGTCTTCTTATTGATTGGAGTTCTGAAATCTTTCAATATCATTTTCATTTACATTATTGTGGTTATTATATAAAATTTTCTCCTGATTCTGCTTTCTTTGCTCTGTAACAGTTAATACAAGTCTTCCCAAGTTTTTCTGAATTCTTCATATCCATCTCTTCTTCTGACAGAATAACATACCTTTGCATTCATCACAATCTGTTCAATAATTTCCCATAACTGAATGCCCACTTTCTTTCCAGTTCTTTGATACTACAAAAAAAAGTGTCATTATATTTTTTAATATATGGGACTTCTCCTTCTGTCTTTTACCTTCTTGATTATATGCCTAAAATACTATATTATTCTATATTCTATAATATTCTATTCCATATATTCTATAATAATCTGTACTTTATATTTCTAATATTCCTGTTCTCAGGTTTTTATAAGGAAAGAGAAAATTAAATTACAGAAACCACTACCATTATGCTACAGTTGTCAAAAGTACATGGAGAGATATCTCAGGCACTAACTGGATGGCTGCCAAACTCCCTAATCTCTCTAACTCTAGTCTTTCCACAAATATCTTGTGGTTTTCTTCTTGTGAGGGGTTGTATGGCTGCCTTTATGTCAGGTGCAGACAGTATGGCTCCATTCCAAGCTCCCAATAGAAGTTCTCTCTGTCCCAAGGATCTCCTTGCATGGAGTAGGGCTCTCCCCAAGTTGCAGCCATTTGAATAAGATCAGGCTAGTGGTTACTAGTACCAGCTAGTGGCTTTACACCAAACCCCAAAATTTATCCTGCCTCCAAGTTGTTCCCTGTGCCCATAATGTTCTCCTTTCCTTTTTTCATTTAGATATCCTCTCCTTTATCACAAATTCTAGGAAGGAGTGGTCATTTCCAGCCCAAAGTTCTCATCATTTACACCCCAGCAACTAGTTCCTCCCTGTTAGTGAGAATCAGATCCAGAATAGAATTCACCTTTCATGGTTCCTCCATCTTTTGAAGTATGAAGTCATCTCTAAGGCAAGTGAAAAAGCTATTAACTGCTCTGTTCTGGGCAGAAAGACATCTCCAACAGATGTTTGGATAATTGATGACCTCAATCATACCTCTGTGCCAGATGTGATCTGTTTCCCAATCTCTTCCTGTCTTTCTTCTTTCTGCCCAGGTAGACTGCTATATACTCCAACTTTTTTTTCTCTCTCTCCTTTGACCTTTACCCAAATATTCTTCAATTTGCTTCCCCTTCTGGTTGCTGGATTTACTTTTATGAGTATATCTTGTTAATAGTCAATGTTACCATCCTTTTAACTAATGTTTCTTTTTAATAATGTGTCCAGAGCTATGGTCCATTTATAGGTTTCCTCCCACAAAATTCCAGTATTACCTCTGGGGTCAAATTTGCTTCCTTGAATTAGGACCTACAGCATGCTGAACCGGGACAATAAGACCTAAGTTCAAATATAGCTTCAGATATTTAGTAGATGTGTGATCCTGAGCAACTCACTCAACTATGAAATGGAGAAAGGTTGTCATAACATCTACCTCCCAGGGTTATTGTAAGGATCAAATGAAACTTAGCACTTAGCAAACTTTAAAATCCCATGGAAATGATAATTATTATTTTTACTAAGTAGAAAAGTTTGGAAACATAAAAGGTTTGGGGAGAAAATAATGAGTTCTGTTGTGCTGAGTTTGAGATAATTACTGAACAACCAGTGTGAAATATCCAGTAAGCAAAAGATGATTTAAAAGTGGGCTCAGAAGAAAGACTAGGGCAGAACAAGGCAGCCAGTCACCTAACTTGCCACTTAATCTTGGTGCTTAATAAATTATTTTTGACTGATTACTTTGCTGAATGGAATTGAATTTATAACCTTAGAGACTTCTCTCAGGAACCAAGAGGTTAAGTGTCATGCCAAAGGTCATGAAACTAAAATATGTCCAAAACTGTGGTCTTCCTGGCCACTCTCCAATAAATCAGGCTATCTCTTAGACCCTGAGGATAAAGCCCAACATATAGAGAGACAGAGACAGAGAGACAGAGACAGAGAAGAACTTCTTTGGGACAGCCTCTGGCTTCCCCAAAACCTAGATTCATACCCTGTGACCACCTTGCCACCAGATAGGGAGAGAATGAAGCTGTCTCAAGTGAAATTTTGGTTTTTTTATTAAAACTTTTTAATTTAAAAAAAATTTTAAAAAACCTTTTTAATTTTCAAAAAATATGCATGGATAATTTTTCAACATTAACCTTTGCAAAATCCTGTGTTCCAATTTCCACCCCTAGATAGCAAGTAATCCAATACATATTAAACATGGTAAAAATATATGTTAAGTCCAACATATGCATACATATTTATACAATTATCCAAGTGAAATTCAAGGAAGAAAAGGTAGAAATCCAGAGTGGGGTTTAATTTTCCTATTCTGAGCAGTCTTTTCTGCCCATTCTCTGAAATGATCTCACTCCTCAGGTGCAAGTGAACAATTCTCCCCCCCCCCACCAAAACAACCCCCTATCCTGCTAGCTTCCCCAGGAAACTCCCTTCCAAGAAGAAATCAGAAAGGTGGACTCTAAACAAGGACCAGTGGCTTTAACTCCATCTATTCCTGAAGGCCAGGATCTCTAGTCAAGTGAAGGCCTGCTGGCAAGAGTGACATTAATTAACCCAACCCCAGGGGTGATGAGCTCCAGCCCTGGACATGCTGCTCTTCAGCACTCTAAGCCTTTAGGAAAAGGAGGAAAAGCAGGACACTACCATGAAGAGCAGCTTCTGTTTCATATGATGAGCTGCTTCTGTTTCAAATCCTTTCTTTCAACCCTTCTCCCAGTCAAAGACATAGCTAGGTTAAGGCAACAACTAGAATTTTTCCTGGGGTACCACATTGAGAGGCCCCTTAAGCATCTGTTATCCTTCAGCACTTTAAATATAGCAGATCTTAGCACCTAGTTAGCAAGAAGAACTAACTAAAATAGCAAGCTACTCCATGACCAGTATCTTTTTCTCCATCCTTGACTGACACCCGACAGTCTCCCCTTTTTAACCCTATGTCCAAGTTTTTTAAACTGATTAAGTTTGAATTTCAACCTGCTTGTCCCGGGCAAGGTTTACTGTACCGAAGAAATGACTACTGCTGTCCTTAGTTACTCAAACTTGAGGTCCCCAGGGCAAAAGAGATAGCAAACCCAGATGATTTCAAATCACTATGGATGGTATTTAAGATGGGAACTTCTTTCTCCCCTTTGTAGATATGTGATTAAGGAGAAAAGAGCTAAGGTGGGCAGAAGGGAGATGGCAAAAATAGAAAGAGGGAAAGAGGAAAGACCCCTAAGAGACAAATGAAGAAGAAGAGAGAACAAAAGGGAACCAAAGAAGCTTCCAAAAAGAAATTGGGAGTAAAAAGTGGGGCAGGCCTATTGCTACACTTACTGGGGACATAAGGGAGACATTCTTCCCATGAGCATTCTCAAAGGATAAGAAAGGATGGAACAGGATCCCAATACCTAGACTTGCGCTATTCTATAACTGCAGAAATAGAACCAATTAGAGCAGAGACCAGGAGATTTGGAATTCCTGGATTCTTGATCTTCATGCTCTAGGTTAGGGGTCAAGAGGAAAAAAGAGAGCCTGAAAAAAGCTGCAGGGAATCATAAGAAAGAGACAGAGACAGAGGGACAGGGAGAGAGGTCAATCAAGTCCTCCCCCCACTGGTCCCCAGAAGATACTAAGGTTTACTGGGGAGGGGGGTTATCCCAGATCCTCCAGTCCAGATTGATCTGTCTCATCTTCCTTCCTCTACACTCCAAATCTTATGTTCAAATCAAGAATTAAAGAACAGTGAAAGGGAACAAGGAGAGGGGGACAATGGCACATAGAGAAAAAAAAAAACAAATTCAAAAAAGGAAATCTATAGGGAGAGAAAGGAAGGAGAAAAAGAAGGAAAAGAGAGACAGACAGGGAGGCAGAGACAGAGACCTAAAGACAGTAACACTGTAGTCTTATACCTAGCAGATGTCTCACAAATGACTATTCCCTTCTAATATGGCAGGGACAGAGAAAGACTAGGATAGAGAGGCAGAAAGAAGTAGTAAGATGGAGTGTCAGAGAATAGAGACAGAGATAACAGTGCAGAGACAGAGAGAGATAAAGGACCATAGAAAAAGAGAGAGATTAAGAGGTAGAGAAAACAAAAGAAGAAAAAAAAGGCAGGAGATAAGGTTTTATTTACTATCGTTCACAATCACTTTTTGGTGCTGTTTTTCTTTCATTGTTTTGGGGGTTTTGCAAAATGTGAGGAATTATGTCAGACTTACACTACGGGAAAGGGGAGCAAGTTGTACATGATGAATTGAAACAAAATATATAAATAAGTACTTTTAAAATCAAGACAGAAATGGAAGTATGGAGAGACAGAAAGATATAGACAGAGACAGGAAGGGAGAGAGGAGAGAAAGATAGACAGGAGAGAGAAGGAGAGAAACAGAGACAGAGACACAGAAAGATAGACAGAGAAGAGAAAAATATAGAGACAGAGGAGAGAGGAAATAGAAGAGAGAAGGAGGGAAACAGAGACAGACAGAGAGAGAGAAGAAAGAAAGAGACAGAGAAGAGAGAACCTAGGAGAGAGGAGAGAAACAGAGAGAGACAGAAAAGAGAAAAAGAGAGGATAGAGGAGACAGGAGAGATAAGGAAAAAACCAGAAACAGAGACAGAAAAGAGAAAAAGATAGAGACAGAGGAGAGAGGAGATAGACAGGAGAGAGAAGGAGGGAAACAGAGATAGAAGAAAGAAAGAGACAGAGAAGAGAGAACATAGGAGAGAGAAGGAGAGAAACAGAGAAAAGAGAAAAAGAAACAGAGGATAGAGGACAGGAGAGATAAGGAGGGAAACAGAGACAGAGAGACAGAAGGGAGAAAAGGAGACAGAAGACAGAGGAAATAGATAGACAGGAAAGAGAAGGAGGGAAACAGACAGACAGACAGAGAGAAGAAAGAAAGAGACAAAGAAGAGAGAACATAGGAGAGAGAAGAAGAGAAACAGACAGAGACAGAGAAGAGAGAAAGAAACAGAGGAGAGAGGAGAGAAACAGAGACAGAGAAACATAGAGAGACAGGGACAGAGAGGAGACAGAGACAAACAGAAAGGCAGAAAGAGACAGACAGATGAAAGACAGAGAAGAAAGGAAATAGAGGAGAAAGTGACACCAGAAATAAAGGGATAGAGATTGACATTATTGGAGATAAGAGATAGTAAAAGCAGAGAAGGAGAGACCCAGGGACAGAGAGATCCTGACAGTAAGACCAGAGCCTGCCCAAGTGGCAGACAGACAGAAAGGAAGCTGAGAGCAGTGGAGGGCCAAAATGCCTGTGACCAGCAGGGCTGACCTCCCTCAAGTCCTGGGTCAGAAAATAGCCTGTCTTGTGCTGCAAAGCATTTCCTGTGGGGCTCTGGGGCCCCGGAGAGCTGTACTTTCTCAGGGGTGGGGCTGGACCATGGGAGTGTGCCCTCTTCTGGGACCTCTTGTCCAATAAGATTCGGGAGAGGGAAGGGGCTGAAGCAGGGCCTAAAACAGCCCCCTAATCCTCCCCTCTGCCCAGCATTCCTCTCCTACCCCAAGCCCAGGAAGCTGCTGGTGTGATTTGGGCAGCTCCATTTATAAAGCCTCAGCCTGGATGAGCCTAAGACCATCTTCGTCATGCCCCTGCCTCCAACCAAATTCCTGCCTCCCAAAAGAAGTCCCATCCTCTTTGGCCCTTCAGATCCGGTCCCCAGCCCTCACTGAGAAGATGGGGTCTGACCCAGGTTGGTCAGAGGGAGAAGAAGCATAAGAATACTGGAATGACTGCTGGACCAGAGAGTCAGAGGATCCGGGTTCAAATCCTATCTGCTACTTGCTCCCTATGTAATGTTATGCAATTCAGTTCACCTTTGTGCCTTACTCCCCACTTTCTAAAACTAGAATTGGACTTGATTACCTCAAGGGTACCCACCAGCACCAAATTTATGATTTTAAGACCATTGGACTTGGATTTAGGAGATCAAGATTCAAGTGTTGTCTTGCCGTTGAATCAAAATTACTAATTGCATTGCCTGTCCAAGTCTCAGTTTTCCCATCTGTAAAATAAAGGGGTTAGACTAAAATCTAGTAGTTTAGATCAGGAGTACTTAAACCCAATACTCTTTCTCCCAAAGAGAGAAATGCTGCCTTTGTACCCTTATTCTTTTTCCTCCAGGAGAATCATTTCCTTTGAACTTCAGGGTTCCCCATAATTGCTCATAAAAAATACAAATTCTTCTATTTAACATTCAAAAGTCTTCATCATATGGTGGCAGTGAACAATTCCAGGCTTAGCACATGTCACTGCCCTCTTCACACTCTTAGCTCCTGGCAAAATGGCCTATTTGCTGTTTGTTTCTCATGGGCAACATTCCATCTCCCATCTCTGCACCTTTGCTTAAGCTGTACTCCATGCCCAGAATGCTCTCCCTCTTCACCTCTATGTCTTCCAATTCCTAGCTGTCTTCAAAGTCCAGCTCCAGTTTTCCTCCCTCTCTCCTCAGATGATATTGCACCTTTCCAAAATGAATCTCTATATGTTTGGTATTCATTTTTTCTGCCTCCGTATTTCCCTGTGATAGAGTATTGTTTCTTTGGGGTCAGGGACAGTTTCCCTTTTTGTCTCTAGATTTTGGGTGTCTAGTATGGTACTTGACACACGGTAGATGAATAATAAATGCTTGCTGATTGCTTACTTGATCCCACCAATTCAACTCACCCTTCCTATTCCAAGCCATCTTCTTTGCTTTAGAAAAGAATCTCCCTATGTTTCTCCATTCCATCTGAGTGACATTTCTTGCCTGAGACTACACCAAGGACTTGAGTCAATACTAAGGAGGGAAGGGAAAGGAGGCAATGACGCATATTCTGGAACATCCCTCCCCACTGTCCAATCATCAATTAATCTATTCTTCATATTAGAGACCTTCCTGGGGCCAGGAAAAGTAAGGTCCAATTCTGTACCCCTGAATCCCCTTAATCATCCCTGGTAGCCCCAGAGGCAAAGGGCATCAGGGATTAGCCTAGAGAAGGCTCCTTGGGGCCAGCTCAGCATATTCCTTGAATAGGACAGAAACTGTTTATTTCCTGACTCTGAGACAACTCCCCGGAAAAGCTTTCCCCCTGGGCCAAGCCAAGAGAGAATACCAATCTCCTCAGAGTCATTCCCAGTAGAGTTCTGCTGACCACAACCCTGGCCCTGACCCTAGCTACTCAGGGGGAGGAGAGAGGACCAGGGGACCAAGAGAAACTTGAAGAACAGTGTGCTCTGTCCTGAAAAGGAAGGGAGTATCTCAGGGCTCAGTTTGGTAAAAGTGCCAGAAGATAGTCTGCTTTTGTCCAATGTGGGGCAGAAGCCCAATTCTTACTGCCTCCCACCCCTAAACCCACCAACCAAAACACGCAAAACAGATGTAGATAATGCAGCATCTCATGTTTTTCTGTGTGACCTTATCCAGGTCATTTCCCTACTCCATCATTCATAAAAGAAAAATCCTTCCTACTCTTTTCTACCTAAAGATGGGGAGAAGCTCAATAAACCTGTCTTGACAAAATAGTTTGGGATGACCTCTAATAATAATTATGATATCAACTTTCCTTTTTTTCAGCACATAACAGTCTAGAAAAATCCTTTTGATATATTTACTCATTGATGTGTTAATCAGCTCCATCCCTGTAATCATAAAGTCAAATTAACAATCATTTATTAAATTCTTGCTGTGTATTATATACTGTATGAAGCGCCAGGGATATAAAGGAAAGCAAATAAAAAAGGTCCTTGCTTTCAAAAAGCTCACAATCTAATGGGACAACATACAAACAGCTTTCTACCAGCAAAACACAGAAAAAGGATAAAAGGTAAAATCTTAAAGGGAAGACACTAAGGTCAAGGAAAGTTTTCTTACAAGTGAGATTTGAAGGAAGCCAGGAGACAGAGATGAAAGAGAGCTCCAGCCATGGACCCCCTCCCATCCCAACTCCCACCCCACCCCCATGATAATACTTGGAGTCAAATAGTGTCTTATGAGAGGGCCATTGGGTGCCACTGGACAGAAAAGTGAGTGGAGGGGAGTGATATACGAAGACTAGAGATGTAGGAAGTAGCCAAATTATGAAGGGTTTTGAAAGCCAAACAGGGTTTTATATTTGAATCTAGAGATAATAGGAAAGGAATGAAATTTATTGAATAAGGAGTTGATGTGGTCAGATCTGTGCTCTATAATTTGACAACTGAATGTTGGACTGTCTGGAGTGGAGATCTGAGGCAGACAGACCCACCAGCTACTACTGCAATAGTTTGGATGATGAGGACCTGCAGCAGAGTGATGTTAGTGTCAGGGGAGAAAAGGAGGATACTACAAAGGTACAAATCAGAAGTCCATGGCATCCTGGAAAGACTTAGATGAACTGATGCTAAGTGAAGTGAGTAAAACCAAGGGAACATTGTATACAGCAACAAGATTAGGTGATGATTAGCTGTGATGGACTTGGCTCCTTTCAACAATGAGGTGATTCAAGGCAATTCCAATAGAGTTGTGATAGAAATAATCATGTCTGTATCCAGTGAGAGAACTATGAAAACTGAGGGTGGATCAAAGTATAGTATTTTCACCTTTTTTTGGTTGTTGTCACTTGCTTATTTTATTTTTCTTTCTCATGTTTTTCCCCCTCTTGATCTGATTTTTCTTGCACAGCATGAAATACGGAAATATGTTTAGAAGAAATGCATATGTTTAACCTGTATTGGATTGCTTGCTGTCTATAGGAGGGAGTAGGGAGAAGAAAAATTTAAAATGCAAGATTTTGCAAAGGTGAATGCTGAAAATTATCTTTGTATGTATTTGAAAAAATAAAAATATATTTTTAAAAAAGGACAAAGCATCCAATTAGACATGGCATGTGTTGTGCAAAGGAGAATCTGTGCTTCCCAAGTTACTGACAAAGCAGCAGGGAGCACCCATCTGCTTCTGCCTTGCTGCTGGGTGTGTCCCTGATGCTTCTCCTTTATATTCTTTTTGCAAAATCTCCTCTGATTTCTGAGGAAGAGTCAGACACTTTTCTTGTCACAGCTAGCTGCTTTATCTGTGCCCTGCATCCCTTTGCCTCCTAACTTTTCCATGAACTTGCCCCAGGAATCATTCCCTCTCTCTCATCTTCAGTATCTCACTATCTCTTACTTGGGGTACATATGACCCTCATATGATACTGCCTCCTCTTTTTCACATTCAAACTTCTAAAAAGAATTTTCCACATTGCTGCCTCCATTCCTCATCATCTCCTTAATCCTCATCCTCCACATCCAATCCATCCTTATGATATGGCTCCAGACTCTACAATCTGATGAAACTGCTCTCTCTAAGATTACCAAGGATTACTTAGGTGTTAAATATATACACACACATACATATACATGAAACACACACAAATATGTACATATATATGCACACATATATTATACACACCTGCATTTATCTGGGTATATGTTTTTGTTCAATTGTTTTCAGTCTGTCTGGCTCTATGACCCCATTTGGGGATTTCTTGGCAGAGACCCTAATTTGCCATTTCCTTCTCCAACTTATTTTACAGATGAGAAAACAGGGTTAGGTGACTTGCCATGTCACACAGCTATTAAGTGTCCAAAGTCAGATCTGAACTCAGGACGATGAGTCTTCCCGACTCTAGGTTCAGCACCACCTAGCTGCCCCATATGTCTGTGTGTCAGTGTGTGTATGAATATAACCAAGGATCACTTAAGTTTTTCCACATCTATATCAAGAGATTCTCCACAATCAATGGCCAAGTCCCCTTGGCTCTATTTTCACAACCTCTCTTGCACCTGCCCGTTCTCTCCCTCCAAACAGTCAATAGCTAAGTTCAGGTCCTCTCCAACTCTTGACTTTTGTAATAAATAACTTCCTAACTAATCTCTAGACTTCCTGTCTCTATTATCACTAATCTATCTTCCATGCAACTGTCAAACTTATCTTCTGAAGACACAAGTTTATGTTTCTCTCCTGCTTGAAAATCTTCAGTGAACACAACAGGGTAAAATACAAACCTACTCTTCTCTTTTACATTTCCTCCAAGTTTCCATGACATTACTCTCCCTGGGTAATCCTGCCTGTCTGATCACTCTTTCTCAGTCTCCTCTGCTGGATCTTCATTCACATTTTGCCTGCTAAATGTGGTTGTCCCCCAGGACTTTCCCTCAAACTTCTTTTTTTAATCTCTACATTATTTCACTTTCAATTCCCATAGATTTCATGATCATCTCCATGCTGATGATTCTCAGATTTACTTAACCAGCCCCAAACCTCTCTTCTAGCCAGATCTGCATCCCTAGTCGCAGAGATAACAGACATCTTGAATTGGGTGTTCTATAGATATCTTAAACTCATGGACCAAAACTGAACTCATTCTCTTTTCCTCAAACTTTCCCTTCTTCTGAACTTCCCTATTATTGCTGAAAGTACTCTTAATATATCAGCCACTCAAACTAGAAATTAGTTGTCATGACTCCTCATCCCCACCCCACTCCCATAGCCAATCTGTTGCCAAGTTCTTTTGCTTTTACCTTCCCTAAATTAAGTTCCCCAGAATTAAACACAGACCTCCAGATGACCAGGACAGAGAAAATCAGGAACTATTTTTGTATACTACATGCCTTTATTAATGCAACCTAAAATCCAAAGAGTGTTTTTTGGCTGCCACCTCATAATGCTGACTCACATTTGCCATGAGAGAGGGAAGCCCTTTCTAACTAAAACACTTCACCAAGTCATTATTTTGGGGAAGATTGTACAGTAAGGTCTGTTTAGGTTGGTACCAAAAGGCAGAAAAGAGAGCATGGAGAGGATTGGATGGACATCTGTGGAGAAAGCATGGGAACAAACCCTGGAGGTAGATATTGCCGCCAGTGAATGAATTACTTGACAGTAAACTGAGGAAGTGGTCCTCTCAGTTACATTTGGAAATGTGACTAAAGCTGAGATATCTCACTACCCTCCCCCTCTGAGAAATCCAGGGTCCTAGGGGAAGGGGCCCCTCCATGGAACCGAGATCTATTGTGTAGCCAGAAATAACAACAACCACTGGGCGCCTGTCCCTCTCCCAGAAAGCTGCCAGCCCAGCACAATGACACATGGGTCCAACAGCCATCACCCACCCCCAGAGCCCCTCCTCCCCAGCTGGTCACTCAGCTCCCAGCCCCCTCAAGACAATGGCCAGGCCCCTAAGCCCTGATAGCAGCCATGACAAAGTTGTGTGAGTGTCCATTCACAGGAAGTAGCCTTCAATAGCCCGATAACTTCCTGTATCCTGACATTGTGAAGGTCTACTTCCTGCCCAGAGTCTCCTAAAATACAGCAAGGCAGGTTGGGGCAAAATGACAGAGGGCTTTTCCCCAGTACTCCAACCTCCAGCTTTCAGCTTCCTTGATGACCTGGATTCCCATCCCACTCGACCCAGATGCTTAACCAGAAACCTTTCCCTTGTCCATCATCCCTAGGATCTGCGGTCATCTGGTCTGTCTCTCTGTCTCCTGGCCAAGCTTCTGCCTCTAACAGAACCAGACCCAAATTGGCTCTGTTTCTAAACTCTGTCCAAGAAAGTGATTCCATAAGCAGTCACTGGATCCCAAGTCAGTGTTAGGAATATCTCCTTCAGGTCTAACTTAAATCCCTCCTGCTGTACTTTAAGCATAGTGCCCTCTGAGTGCTTCATCAGAGGAAGAATAATCACATTCTTCCTTCTAATGCCCTTTCACAGACAAAAAAAAAAATTGTCATCACCCACCAACCTTTTTTCCAGGTTCCTCAGTTTCCCTTGTTCCTCCAAAAAAATTTAAGAACAAAGTGGGCAAGTTCTCCAGTAGCCCTGGCCACCTGTCTCTGTACCCTCACATAGTCTATTTTCCCCCAGTCTCACCTACTTTGATACCCCTTCCAACCTCTCCAATGTGATGGAACAAATACAGCTTCAAACATGAGGTTTATCCAGTAAGTCAATAGAAAATAAAGCCAAAACTGGGAAATTTTGTACTTAGGCCATTAGGGAGCATGGGGACATGTCATCTGATAACTTCTAGTTTCCTAATTATTCTAAGTAAATTAAGCTCAGCTGCATCTACAGCATGGAGAGAATGTAAAAGTGGTCATCACTTTTACATTGGGCAAAACTCCAGGCACCCTTCCCTAGTCATAATTCAGGAGGAAAACCAGCATCATGAACTCAGGACCCCAAATTTTGAGAATGAAGCAGCTAATCATTTCCCCCAGCTCTGCATTCAGAGTTGAATCAAGTACCAAAGCTAGTTGCCGCCACCCTCATTGCCATCCTCATTAACTCTCTCCTAGATTATTACCACTAAGTCTTCTCCCTTATTCAAGTGTCTCTCCACTCTCCTCCATCTGTGACTGGACTGCCCAAGTGACTTTCCTAAAGAGCAGGGCTGAGCACATCACCATCACTCCCAACTCAAGGAATTCCAGCAGAAAATCCTCTGATAACCTGGCTCCTTGCTACCTTTTCAGCACAAGGTCTCACGCGGCAGTCAGAAAAAGCTATACAAGGACACTCTCAAGGTCTCAAGAACTTTGGAATTGACTGTATGGCATGGAACACACTGGCACAGGACGCCCAGCATGGCGTGCCCTCATTGGAGAAGGGGCTGTGCTCTGTGGACAAAGCAGAACTGAATTAGCTCAGAAGCAATGCAAGATGTGCAAAATTAGAGAATCCACCCCAAATGTTCAAAGGGATCGCTTGTGCCCGTCCTGTGGCAGAACACTCCAAGCTCATATTGATCTGATCGGCCTCAGTTGGACCCACTGTAACTTGACTCCTAGCATTGTGATATCATTTTGGTCCTCTTCAGGAAGGAAAGCTAGCAATCGACAATCCCCTTTCATTCTTACATCACACAATCTACCTCCATTGGACTCCTGACTATTGCTCAAATACAAAATACTTTCTCCCCAGTATCCTGGCCTTTGCGCTATTGCCCCTTATGCCTGGTAAGTTCTCCATCGCCCCCTCATCCCCAGATGCTAGTACCTATACCCCTGAGATCCCGTTCCACCTACTCTGAAAATATCTTGGATGTATCTAGTGGTCTCCTCCGATAGAACATGAGCTCCTCCAGCCCAGGCTGGATTTTTGCCTTTCTTTGTATCCCAGGCTCTTCATACAGTGCTGGGCATACAGCAGGCCCTTAGTAAATTCTCGTTGTCTGACTTACTACTCACCTCAGATCAAGAAAGAAAGTTGTTTGAAGAGGGAGAAAAGGGAGAAGGAGGGAAGGAAGAAGGGAGCCTTATCTTCATCCTTCCATCCTCCTCCTCTCCCAGCTCAGGCAAAGCTCAGGGCCACCCCTCTCCTTTTAGAATACCACTGGCCACATCTTAGACCTTTTTCCCCCTTACTTCCCATCAACCCCGTCTCAGATTACTAGCCATGAAATCAACTTTGTGGTAGAGATGGAGTGAAAAGAATAAGAGAGGAAGGGGAGAGGAAAGAAAAGAAGAAAACTGATGAGAAGAGAAGAAAGAGGAGGAGGAAGAGGAAGAAGAGGAGGGGAAGGAAGAGGAGGAGAAAAGAAAAGAAAATGGATGAGAAGAGGAGGAGAAAGAAGAGAAGTATGTTGAGAAAGAAAGAAAGAAGAAATGGAGATTAAGAAGAAAAAGGAACATGGGAGGGAGAGAGGAAAAAAGAGAAGGGGAAAGAGGGAAATGATAAGAGAAAATGAAAGAGTTAAGAAAGACAGAAAGAGACAGAGACAGAAAAAGAGAGACAGAGAAGAAAGGAAAGGGGAAAGACTAAGGGAAAGGAGCCAGGAGGCCCACTCTCTCTGCCAGATATTGTTCTCTACTTTCTATGCCCCTGGCACTGAGCCACAGCCATCCATTGTATAGGCTAAGGGAGGGAAGCCCCCAGTGGGCAAGGCCTCATTCATCCCCCTCCCCTCCAATTGAGAGCTCTGAGCCTTTTCCTTGGCTAGCCTGGAGCCTGAGGAGGAGAATGTCTGGAAACTACGGAAGAAAAGGAGCAGAGGAAGTCTCTGGGGAGAGAAAGCCCAGTCACTTTCCCAGCCTCCACCCCCAGCAGAGCAAAAAGCTACAGAGGGCTCTCTGAGTCTTCAGTGCAACTGGGGAGAAGAACCTTGGGGCTTCTCGTCTTTGAAGAGATCCCACCGTGTTGTGAAAACAATTAGTGGACTTGAAGTCAAGCTAAATAGAGGTTCACTGACTACCCACCTTTGACTTATATTATGTATACTGTATGATCCAGGAGAATCATTGGGCTTCTCTAAGGCTCAGTTTCCATATCTCTAAAATGGGTGCAACATTTTTTTTCAGTACCCTCCTTATAGGGATGTTAGGAGTATTCAAGAAATACACAGAGGGCTTTGAACACCTTTAAACCTTATATAAATGCCAATTATTATTCCAACTGACTTTGGGGTCTATTGGGGTGGACTGACAACCCCAAGGATGTTCTCTCAGTCCTTCCTCAGGAATAGAGTAACAAAAGCCTCTCTGGACTTGCCACTTGCCTCGGTTTCCCCATCTGTAAAATGGAAAGATTGAATGAAATGGTCAATAAAATCCCTTTTAGCTCTGATAAAGATTTCAAGAGGTCCCTTGGTTGGGTGCTGGTTGTAGAGGGAAGACATCCCAGCCTGGAAGGTATCTATTCTTCCTGCTTCTCAGACAGCCTGGGAGAGCAGAGAGTCCCTGAGGGGATCAAGAAATCAGTTACAAAGTGTGGCATCTAGAGCTGGGGTTCTTGACCTTTCTGAGGCAGCTGGATGATAGAATGGGAAGAGTTGTGGGCTTGCAGTGAAGACAGACCTGAATTCACAGTCTACTTCATCCTTAGCTGAGCAGATCATGTCACCTTTCTCATCCTCAAATTTCTCTTCTCTAAAATGGGCATAATCTTAGCACCTGCTTCCCAGAGTTGTGAAAATCAAATGAGATCACATATATGAAGCACTTTGCAAACCTTCAAGGGCTACAGAAATGCTAGTTTTTATTGTGTCATGGACTCCTTGGGGGAGCCCTGTGGATCCCTTCTCAGAATAGTGTTTTTAAAAGAACAAAATAAAATACATGCAATTACAAAAGAAACCAATTATACTCAAAGTTATCTATCTGCCTGTCTAGCTATCTAAGTGACAGATCCTAGGATTAAAAACCACTGTTTTAAGGGCTCCTTCCCAGTTCCCTCACTCCACAAGGGACAAAAACGTCAAAAGGCATCAGTGAGCCTGCAGTACAACCAGGAATGGTGATCACCTTCCCACAGATTCCATTCCCCCACCAAGGACTCCCACATGCACTGTGGCAATGGCCTGGAAAGCCGGGCTCCTAGGTGAAAGATCCTCCAGTGAGAGGGAGCTAACAACATGTCTCCCCCTGCAAAGAACAAGCCTGGGGCTCTTTTCTGCAGAGAGAGTCTCAGCCAGCTCTGCAGACAGCCTCAGGAACATCCACTGAGGCTGAATGAGAGAAGCCTGGAGCCATCCATCAAGGAGACACTTAGACATCTTAGTCCCCACGCTGGTACCCGTTCCAGGTGAGGCTGGGCCTTATCCGTGGCAGGTTCAGAAGCCCAGGAACTTGGCAGCTCCAAACCCACTCCTGCTCCTCCCTTCCCCATCCCTACCACCATCAGGTGGTGGGAGCTCAGAGAATGGAGACTGACTGAGCCAAGTATAATTAGGAAGGTAAATTTGCTGGCATCCGCTGTTTCCCCCTCAACTGTAGGGATCCTCGAGAGGCTAAAACATAACAGTACACGTACTGTTACCAACTCTTTAAAAGCAAGCTGGGAAAAAAAAAGGAAAACAAATAATTTTTTTTAAAATTAAAAAAAAAAATAGCTGGGGAAAGGAAGAAGCCTGGTCCTGATAAGACAGAAGGGAAAAGAGGGAAGGACAGAGGTAGTGACTGGGCCTTCTGACTGTTCCTTCACCCTAGAGACCACAACCCTAATCAACCCAAGCTGCCTTTCCGCCCAGGGCCAGCTGCTCTCTCCCACCCTGAGAGCTCTACTCTCAGGTAAAAGGAGAGAATCCCTCAACATGCACAGCACCAAGGCAAGAAGGCAGCTTGCCAGACTCTCTCCAGGAGTCCCCTTTCCCCCCATCCTCACTCCCCTAAGCAGTTCTCCCCATTGCATTCTGCAAAAGTTCCAAGGAGCATCCTTGTTCAGACGTGATACACCAGAAATACAGCTAAGAGATCTACAGTAAAATCTGCTCCTCTGCCCTGGGGATGTCAGGAATTCCCAGAATCCCTAATGAGTGTGGGCCAAATGTGGCTTCCTTCAAAAGAGCCCCTCCTCAAGCCAAGTCCAGGACACAATGGGAGAGTATCCCCACTGTAGAGATAAGGCTGGGAGGAGTTCATTTCCACCCTGGGGGTCTGATAAGACTCTGTAGGGTTCCTTGCCTCCCTGAGGGTCAAGCTCAAAGCCAATGAGAGGCCTCAGAGAGCAGGAGGCTGAAGCTAATCAGGTACAATGTACCCAAAACAGAGCAAAGGGGAAAGATGGAAGCTGCAGGTCATCGCATGACAGGGTTAGAGGAGGAAGATTTTAGAAGTTATCTATTTCAACTACCTCATTTTACACATAGGATAACTGAGGTTAAAGCAGAGAAGGGACTTGCAAAATTGCACAAGTTGTAAATTGCAAAAGATTTTCTACAAGCCAGGGGCTCAGAACCCAAGGGACCCTAAGGGTTTAAGTCCCCTCACACTCTTCCTCTGGCCCCATCCCCATATGAACTTGTTTGCCATGAACTTGCTTTGCAAATCTCTTTGCCCACCATACCAAGGGAATGGTTGCTCTGGATTTATAAGGACCTATGCTTAGGAGGACTCCTGACCGCTCCCCACCAGCCTTCCCATCAAGCACATTCCCCATTGGTTCAACTTTGTTCTTTCCTGTCTCTCTGAGATCAGGAAGAATAAATGCTTTATAAATGTGATGGTAGGTAAATCCGTCCCACCCATAGCCCTCCCCTCCATTTCCATCTATGATCTCGCTAGGATCCCTCCCAGCCTCAAATCTATGATTTTAAAAACCTATAGTTACCTTCTGGGCCACTGGCAGATCTCCAAATGGGGGGGGGAGGGGAGGGCATCCCAAGGCCAGGAGATGCAGGAGACATTAGGGGCAAAACAATCCACCTTGTCATCACTGAGATGAAATCAAAACACATACTCTTCACGCCTGTGGGAAACACAGTGACCTCCCGCCCTCCGGCGCTCAGGGAAAGCAGCCCAGAGGAACAAAGGTCCGGAGGTGCCAGAAGAGCTCAACTGTCTTTGGCCTGAAACAATAAAGCTTCAGCCTTTGGGGGAGAGGGGGATGTCCTAGGGAGGACCTGGGTGGGGACAAGGACAGGCTAGCAGACCCAGCTAAGCTCCCGGCCAGGGTTCTAGTGGCTCCTATATTGGGGTACCTAAGGGACATTGCTGGGCACAGCACAGACTCGATCCAGTTCCTATTGGGCCAGCGAGGGAGGTCAGGAGACAGGCCTCCAGGCCTAACTCGGAACCAAAGCAATCAGAGGTAGCCAGGGGGTGCTTGGGGGTGAGGGAAGGATACCACAGGTCGGGGCACAAAGGAAGCATTCTCTACTGCTAAAGCACCGGTTGCTGGGTTGCTGCTGGGCTCTCTCCAATGGGGAGAAAGTATGTACTCTAACATGGTGCTTGCTGGCACCCCCAAAGCCACAGTTCTGGCTGTGTGCCTTCGGACAAGTTTTCTCCTGGGTTCAAGAAGAACAACGATGTCCTCACTTGAAGTTTCTCTTTGGAAAGCCAAGAGTTTCCCCACCCATAACCTGAAAAGAATCAACATTGTTCTCTCCGGGGAAGATTAGTAGAATTCTTTGAGAGTGATAGGAAGGCATTAAGTAAATATGAGAGTTAATCCCAGATTTCCAGAGGAAATGGGGAAACTAGAGGAAACAGAGGGCCTGTCCCATGGACTAGGGTCCCAAATCTTTTTAAGATTCTCATTTCTATAGAAATTGGGGTGGGAGGGGAATGGAGAGGCGAAGGAATCAGAGATAGAAAGGCAGCCTCTCCTATACTAAATCATCCTATCTCTCTCATCCAAGAAAAACATAATATGAAAATCGAGGCACAGAGATACAGTAGAAACCAACAATTCTCCACCCACTCTACCCCTAAGGTCCCAGAAGAGAAAGTTATGGACCCAGTAAGTTCAGAGGAATCAGCTTCTCAGACTTGGAAGAAACCAAAGGGGACATCTAGTTCAAACAAACCCTATCAGAAGCAAGAATCCCCTATAACATCCCCAAAGAGTTTGCCTGCCTAGTCGTTACTTGAACATTTTCACTGATGGGGAAGTCACTATGTACTAAGAAAGGAAATTGCATTCTTGGACATTTTTCATTTTTAGAAGTTTTTCTTACTTTTAAACAGGACTTCTCAAACTTTTTCCACTTGGTACCCCAGGTATACAAATCAAACATTTATTGATAATAATTCATAATTTCGCCACCCCCACATTGTTACAAAACCCTCTATGGGTTGTGACCCAAAGTTTAAAAAGCTGGGCTTAAACTACAGTAAGACTCCCTGTAACTTCCACCATTGGACTTACCACTGGCCCCCCAAGGTCAAACAATGACTCAGACATTTGCCACCTGGTAAATGCATTAGGAGTCTCCTTGGGCTCGGGCCCAGCTTCTTGCTGGACTCCTCGGTGTTTCCCATAGCTCAGGACCCCACTGAGCTGCCACAGACGGAGCTTTGATGACTGCTACATGAAGGGTTTCCTGAATGCTTTCCTGAGGACATTGTTTCCCTCTACAAAGTCATCAAGGTCAAATTCATCATGGGCTTCACCAGCCCTGGTCTTACCAGGACCCTGGTTAGTGGGGCCCCAAACCTATCCCAGAATCCAACCTCAGGCCCTATGGAACTGTAACAATGGCAAGAGCTCAATACCATGGCTCTCCCTGCTGGCCCCCCTGGAAGGCCAAGACAGCAACAAATCAAGCCGTCCCATTCAGGCAGGCCCTCAGGATGCAGTTCTGAATAAGACACTGCCAAAGAGCCTTCAGAGCCCTCCAAGGTTTGTCTTCCCAAGCTATATAACCTGTCAAACAAACGCTGCTCTATACTCCAGCTATGCTCCAGAACCAGCTGATTCGATTTGGTATAATACAATTTTGTGGTCCCCTGATTTTAGGGGGACTTCTTTTCTTGCAGTAAATCAGTGATTCTAGATTTTCTGCCTCAGGAAACTCCCACAGATCAAACTCCTGAGACAATAGTGAATAAGACCACTCCCAGATTCACTGCTGACTGATAATCTTGTCAGTAATAATCTGGTCAAGAAAACCAAATTCCAGGGACCACTCCTTCCTATCTATGAGCCACAGAATGAGCATATCTATGATTGAAAGCTGGTTTTGTTTTTTTGCTTCTGTTTCTCTGCTGAATTCCCTTACAATTCAGTCCACTTTGTAATGGTGGTACTATTACAATAAAGCTTTCCCCCTTGGCTAAGGAGATGGGTTCAAGCCTGCAAATTCTTTTGAGATACCTCTCAACTCAGGTCTGGGACCCCAAACTTGTGGGGTCCCCCCTTCCCAATCTCAACAAATTCAACAAGCATTTATCTGGTATCTGCCTTTGGGCCTACACCACACTGAGCCAAGGGCTAGGGGCCTTCCTCAAAGCAGCCAGCACTAGCATCCTTCTGCCTAAAACCAAGCTCTTGAAGCTGTAATAAGAATCTTTCTAAAAATTAAAAATAAAAACTTGGTTGTGTGGGACATGCTTAGCCAAAGATTTGTGATTACTTAAGAGACTGAAGTGAAGTCTTTGTTTTATTTTTGGAAAAAAAAAAAAACTGTGTGTTAAGCAGACTGAAAATGTAAACTAAAACAAAACCCCAGGGACAAAGTTAGCCTATGTAGAGTGAGAGTCTGGTCCAGACTTGAGACCTGTTCTCTGTTAGGACAAGCCATTCAAACTAGTGGCTCACCATCTCCCTAACAATCTTTGAAAGACAAACTTGGGAAAAATTTAGAATAACCTTGATGGAGAATGCATGCCACAGGAACAAGGCATTTTAACTACACTATTTACCCCTTAAGAATGAATTAAAGGCATACTTAGTGTAAATACATTAGTATGATAATTTCTGCTCTTTACTACTTTGTTTTAACAAATACTTTGGGATGGATAAAATCACAACTTTTCTGTTGTTATTGATGAGTTTCACAACTATGCTATTTACAATTCTGTGTTGAAAAGTACCTTGGTAGGGACAGCTAGGAGGTGCAGTGGACAGAGCACCAGCCCTGAAGTCAGGAGCTCCTGAATTCAAATCTGCCCTCAGACACTTAACACTGCCTAGCTGTGTGACCCTGGGCAAGTCACTTAAGCCCAACTGCCTCAGGGGAAAAAAAAGTACTTTGGTATTGATAGTTAAGGTAGATACTGAAAAGTCAAAGTATGGATTGTTCATAAATTCTGGAAGGTATACGATGTCATCTGAAGGTAGCTAGCAATACTTTTAATACTAGCCTAAAAGGTATATAAAATTCTGGCACTCAGATTAATAAACCAAGATTGCAAAGCATATCTTTCTCCTGGCCTGGGATAGCCATTCACACTCTCAGTATTCACTGGAGCTGGACGCCAAGAAGCCTAAAGCTCAATTGTTTTCAAGTGTGTAAAAATATTAAGTCCATTACACTAAGGATAAATATCATTAAAGTAGGTTCCCGAAGGATTTGGCAACATTTTGTATTTTAAAATATCCAAATTTCCTTCCTTTAGAGCCTCTACTCTGATTAGTTAAAATTAGTGAGGTTTTAACATACAATATCTGGTATTTTTATAGACAATACCTTTAATAGCTTCAAAATTATTACCTCATTTTTCCTAGACCTTTCTTTTGAGGTTGCCAAGGTAAACAGCATTATCACCATTTTACAGAAAGGGAAACTGAGGCTCAGAGAAATTATGATCTGTCCAAAGTCACCTAGGTAATAGAGAGGGGTGCTAACTCCACCTTTCTATTTCCAAGACATAGTCTTTTTCCTGGTTAAGAATCTTGAGCAAAGAGGAAGTTTTTGTACAATATGGTATTCAGTCTTCCAGATGTTCTCCAGAAGTCTTCGACCACAAACAGTATACCTGAAAACTCGAGCCTAAGTCCCTGGCTGTATTCTCCAGGCCATCCTCTCCCGCCCCTTCCCCTACTTTCACTCTCCTATTCACCAAGCTCAGAAGGTGCTATTCCAGAAAAGTTTCTCAACTCTTCCATAAGACTAGTTACAAATACCACACAATGGAATTGTGAACGGATCCAACCATTCTGGAGAGCAATTTGGAGCTATCCTCAAAAAGTTATTAAACTGTGCATACCCTTTGACCCAGCAGTGTTTCTACTGGGCTTGTATCCCAAAGAGATCTTAGAGGAGGGAAAGGGACCCACATGTGCAAGAATGTTTGTGGCAGCCCTTTTTGTAGTGGCTAGAAACTGGAAACTGAAGGGATGCCCATCAATTGGAGAATGGCTGAACAAATTATGGTATATGAATGTTATGGAATATTATTGTTCTGTAAGAAACGACCAACAGGAGGATTTCAGAGAGGCCTGGAGAGACTTGCATGAACTTATGCTGAATGAAATCAGCAGAACCAGGAGATCATTATACACGGCAACAACAATACTATATGATGATCAATTCTGATGGACATGGCTCCCTTCAACAATGAAATGTCTCAAACCAGTTCCAATTGTTCACTGAAGAAAGCCATATACACCCAGGGAGAGGGAAATGAAATATGGACCACAACATAACATTTTCATGCTCTCAATTGATGTTTGCTTGCATTGTGTTTCCTTTCTCACATTTTTTTCTTGTAGATCCAATTTTTCTTGTACAGCAAGATAATTGTATAAATATGTATACACATATTATATCTGTCAAATATTTTAACATAATTAACATGTATTAGACTTCCTGCCATCTAGGGGAGGGGGAGGGGAGTCAGAGGGAAAATTTTGTAACAGAAAGCTTTGCAAGGGTCAATGTTGAAAAATTATCTATGCATATGTTTTGCAAATAAAAAGCTTTAAAAAAACAAATGCCACACAATTACATATCACATATTTTTGGACTTTCTCAATATATCAATTGTTCTGTATTTTTTTTCCTCTCCAAAGAAAATACTATTTGTCATATTGGGATGGCTCTCTTGCCAGGGGAGGGGAGGATATATGAGATACTATGGTTATGTAAGAAAGAAAATATCAATAAAAGCTATTTATAAAAGAATACATATTATCACTTTCCAAAGTGCCTTCATATCTATTACTTCATTTGACACTAGCAAACGTAATCTCTTTGAGAGCAAGGACTTTCAATTTCGCTGCTGTATCCCTACACAATAATTATAAAAGTCAACATTTACATAGTACATTAAGGTCTGTAAGCCACACTGCTTTTAACTTATTTGATTCTCATGGCAACCCTCTGCTATCCCTGCTAATATCCCCATTTTAAAGATGAGGAAACTAAATGGCCCGTTTGGGATCACACAGCAAAATGAGGCATCACTAAACTCAGGACTATTTCCTGCCACTTTTTGTATTCCCAACACGTAAGAGACCTGACAAATAAATGTTTATTGAGTAACTAAGTCCAATACTTACACACAGTGCTACCTAGCTGCTAAATGTCTGGCACACAGGAAGCATTTGAGAAAGGCTTGTTAGGTTGGATTGGTTTGAATTGTTAGAACTGGAGATAACTTCAACATTAGGAAAAAGAACATCAATTGGATTCTGGTGGAGTTTTCTGACTCCTGGCCCTAAAAACAAAACAAACCAAACACCAGGAAAAATCTGATGCTGAAAGAGAGACCATAGGTTCATTGGAAGTTATCATGCAAATAAATGCAACTCAACCATTTGTTCAAGTATATGGTAGAGAGGATTCTTGTTCAGAAATTGGACCATTTGGTTCTTAGGAGCCTGTGAGCAGCAATTCTGTAAGTTTTCCAGCCCAACCCCCTTTCACAGCAGAAGTCTTGAAGACGTCAGAAGCCAGAAGAGCCAGGACTGAAACCCAGTCAAAGGAGAGGCAGCTTTTTCAGGAGCCAAGGCAGAATCCAGGCCAGCAAAAGTCCCTCCCCACGGTCCCATAGCCTGTGGGGGCCTCCAGTCCATGGCAAGCCGAGGTTGGCCACTGCCCAGCTCACCCTCCCGCTTGTTAATGCAGCAGTGGGCACAGGAAAGGGACCAGAGACAGTGGGAAAGCACCAGACTAGACACAGGGCTGCTGAGAGTGTGAAGTGACTCCTGCAGGCTTCCACAGGATAAGCCCATCTGCAGCACCAGCTGAGCCACCCGGGTACAGTCAGGGTGGGGGAAGGGAAGGGAAACCCCTCCCCCCACCCCCAACAAACCAGTCCTGATGTGTTTCCACTGAACCACTGGTGAGAAAAGGGACAAAAGCACCTGAGAGAAATCAACAGGCAAGAGAAAGCACATTCAAGTCCTAACTCCTGCTCCCACCAGCTCCACTGGGGGCCTCAATCTCCTGTTCCATAGAGTGAAGGGACTGGGTTGCATGGCTTCTACCAGATGCCTTCTGCTTCTAGATTTATGATCCTGTGACCACTCAGCGCTCTCACTCTGCTTTTCACATGAACACATCAGAACGTTTCGGAAGTAACCAAAATCAAGCATGTGACAACAGCATAGGATCCCTGCCAGTTCTTGGGCCAGGGCACCTTAGTAAAGAACGCTATTAGTGCTGGAAAGATTTATGATCATTTGGATTTTTACACAGCCTCTCTGGGCCTCCAGTGATCATTGTTAAGAGTTGAAAGGGCATAAGACTTGGGTAACAGGTCATAAGTTTGAATCTGCTTTTGTCACTAATTAGATGTCTTAGGCAAGTGGCTTCTATCTGGGAGTCATTTTCCTCACCTAAAAAGCAGAGTTTTCATCATCATTGCACAACCTCTCAGAATTGTTTAGAGGGAATAGCTTGATAAATTGTTTTGGTTACAAAAGGATAGGAACTGGACCTGTACTTTCACTAGCATAGGGAAGTCCAAAGTGAGGAAACTCTCTTTCCTAGTGCAGGTTGACACCTTCTTGGCATCTTGAGCACAGAAAGTGTAAGTGACTTGCCTAGGAGCATGCAAACAATACATATCTAAGATGGGATTCCAACCTGGGTCTTCCTGATTCCTATATCAGCTCTCTGTGCACTATTACAATGAACTGTTTTGCATTTATTATTTCATTTGATCCTGTAAAATCCTGTACCCAATACAAACATTACCATTTTACAGACAAGAGAAACTGAGGTTTTAAGAGGATTGAACTACTTGGTCAAACTTATACTATGAGCATTTGATCAAGGACAATGAACAGGACAGCTGTAAAGACAGTAGCAACTTCTAGGAATAAGACTCCCAAAGTGCCAGAGAAAATCTGGGGAGAAAAAAGGGGAGATTCCATTCCAAAGGTCACCACAGTCCAAAATCATCTTCCACTGAGGGCTACAAAGAGCAGTTTAATCCAGTGATTAAATCCTAGATTTAACTCAATGTTTATCATTGCCTGTTTTTGCAGATTTCCTCCCCCACAAACAGTGTTTCACTTAAAGTCTCCTGTTCCTAAATACATCAAGAGGAGAGATTTGGTAATTATGGCTTCCTTTAAGAATCAATGTGATGGGGGCAGCTAGGTGGCGCAGTGGATAGAGCACCAGCCCTGAAATCAGGCAACCTGAGTTCAAATCTGGCCTCACACACTTAATATGTCCTAGCTGGGTGACCCTGGGCAAGTCACTTAACCCCAATTGCCTCAGAAAAAAAAAAAAAAAGAACCAACGTGACCCACCTCTCAGATTGGCTAAAATGACAGGAAAAGATAATGATGAATGTTGGAGGGGATGTGGGAAAGCTGGGACACTAATGCATTGTTGGTGGAACTGTGAACAGATCCAACCATTCTGGAGAGCAATTTGGAACTATGCTCAAAAAGTTATCAAACTGTGCATACCCTTTGACCCAGCAGTGTTTCTACTGGGCTTATATCCCAAAGAGATCTTAGAGGAGGGAAAGGGCCCCACATGTGAAAGAATGTTTGTGGCAGCCTTTTTTGTAGTGGCTAGAAACTGGAAACTGAAGGGATGCCCATCAATTGGAGAATGGCTGAACAAATTATGGTATATGAATGTTATGGAATATTATTGCTCTGTAAGAAACGACCAGCAGGATGATTTCAGAGAGGCCTGGAGAGACTTGCATGAACTGATGCTGAGTGAAACGAGCAGAACCAGGAGATCATTATATACACGGCAACAATAATACTATATGATGATCAATTGTGATGGACATGGCTCTCTTCAACAATGAAATGTTTCAAACCAGTTCCCATTGTTCAGTGAAGAAAGCCATATACACCCAGGGAGAGGGATATGAATGTGGACCACAACATATCATTTTCATGCTCTCTATTGAGGTTTGCTTGCATTGTGTTGCCTTTCTCTGATTTTCTTTTTTTTCTTGTAGATGGGATTTTCAAGTATTTTAACATTATTAGCATGTAGTGGACTTCCTGCCATCTAGGGGAGGGGAGGGGACTGGGGGTAAAACTTATAACGAAAAGCTTTGTAAAGATCAATGCTTGGGGAACTACCCATACATATGTTATACAAATAAAAAGCTTTAATAATAATAAAAAAAAAGAACCAATGTGACCTAGTGGACCTAGTATATGATCTCAGAGTGATCTCAGCCAAGTCACTTAACTCCTCGGTGTTCCAAGCCCCAGCCTCTTACACTGTGGTTCGACATACCCTATGGAATTTTATGACTGAATAGGGGGGTTGAAAAATTAGATTTGTAAGAAAATGTTTGATTTGTATATTTTACACATCTATATATCTGGAGCAACAAAAAATTTCTCAGATGAAAAGGATTGCCCATAGAAAAAGTTTAAGAAGCCCTGCTCTAGTCCAGGGGATCAAACTCACATAGATACAAGGGCCACCAAATCCTACAGAAGGCTACTTTCAGCCTCTGCAGCCGCATATTGACTTAGAAAACCACATGTTGCTATTATCTGTGTTTTATTGTATCTGTTTAAATATTTCCCATTTACATTTTCATCTGGTTTGGCAGGCACTTGGAAGTATGTGGGCCACATGCAGCCAGCACATCCAACACCTGTTATAGGCACACACTGCAAAAAAAGGTGAGCACCTGCCTTGTTTAGGAGTTCCCTCTATCAAATAAATCACAAATCCTGTCCCTAACTCAAAACAGGCCAGAGAGAATGTGGCCCTTACAGATTTTACTCCCCTGATGAAACATCCCAGGGTTATTAAAAGAGCATTGGATTGAGTCGGAGGACTTGGTTTCAAAGCTCAGCTCGGCTTATAGTCATTTATATTTACTTGGACAGGTCTCATCCCCTCTGGATCTCAATTTCCTGCTAAGGGGCATTCCTGATACTGATCTATAATCATCTGTACTTCAGGAGTCACTACCACCACAAGGGGGCAGCACTGACCCATCACACAAATACAAGGGGTGGGTGATGAGAGGTGGTACAAAATAAAACCTTTGCCTCCCTTCCCCCCACCCCTAGCTCCCAGCCTCCTGGGCCTAAAAACAGCCTCTTCGGTTCCTGGCAGATGTCCCTCGGATTCTTCCAACTCTAACAGGCTTTATGAGCCCCAGGCCACTGAGGATATGAGGTGGGAGGCTCTCCCAGGACCAACATGCCCCCAGGAGCAGGAGCAGCCAGTAACTCCCCAAGATGATGATGCAAGGGCTTCAATGACTCTAGCCTGAGACTATGCCCAACTCACACTGTCTACATCCTATTTGTACAGAGCTGCCTGTATGCTGTCTGCCCCCTGACAAAGTGAGCTCCTGGGGGCAGGCACATTTTCTCAGACTGTCAGCACTTAAACAGAGCCTGGCACAGAGTGAATGCTTAATAAATGCTTGCCATCTGAATGGCCGCCTGACTCAGGCCCTCCCAGAATACAGCCCCAGCCATTTCTAACTTTCACTCAAGTGAGAACAGCATCATCCCTCCCAAAGCCCAAACCTCTAGGACAGATGCTAATAGAGGGATAAGAGACATCCCTTTGACAACTGTGGTTGCCTTCCCCTTAAATTTCAACCCTACACCTATGTTTTCAAATCCTTGACAGATGTATGAAAAGGGGCATCACTTTTCAGGTTCTCCTCCCAGATGATAATTCAGACTCTGGGATGGTGCTGACCAAAGGGCTAACATTAGACAGAACAGCACATAGCTTCTACTATCAAGTGCAGCAAGTTTTCAGCATGACAATTTCCTCTATTTTCCCCCAACCTCCCTGACTCCTTTTGGTCCCTCCAGGCCCTCATGGTGACTAGAACTGATCACAACCACCAAAGTGTAGTACAGTTAATGTAGTCTGGGAAAATCTGCTCCAGGGACTTGCTAAGAGATTCCTGGGAAAACAGCTGCTGCTCATCTGGCAATGGCTCAGGCTGCAGGCCTTTCTCAGTCACTGATGGTCTTTCACCCTGTGCATATCCCACCATCACACCAGCAGGGAGAAGAGAGGCAGCATGGTTCTCAGGATCCAGTTTAATTGGATTGTACTCTACAGGAAAGAGGGTGTTTTCAAGCAAATTCAACAGAGAGATGCTCCCCTTCCTCCCAGTGGGAACAACCTGGCCTCCTTCTCACAGTTCTCCTTCTCATGGGAATACAATCCCCTTCCAGGGTATAAAGGGAGAGTTTCCAGGACAAATAAGAACAGGGAATGGAATGGGATGGGATGGGAGAAAAGAGAGAGACTGATTTTAGAATTCACTCCAATGCAGTCTGGGCCTAGGAATGCCAGCACCATCCCACTGGCCTAAACAACCTCTGGAAGGGGACAAAAGCTTCCAGCTATGCTCACATGAAGCCAAACTCAAAACTCCCCCCAAAGACTGACAGCTGATATTTCACTAGTCATCAAAGGCCAGTCCCAGGGCCAATGCCAACTCATACTGGGGGCATGGTGAGTAACTCCCTTGTAAGTTGGCTCCCCATGAACAGAGTTCCAAGTTCAAGAAACTTCAGCAGTTGTAGCCACCATGAGACAAAAGGCATCCTCCCTTGCTGGGAACATGAGCTTTCTTTTATAGTGCCTCTCCTCAGGCTGGGCAGCAGCTTAATCATCGGATGGTAGCAGCAAAATGCCCGAGGAGATTGATGGAACCAACCTGGCGATCAAGAGGAAGAAAAGTAGAAGGGGAGGAGGCTGGAAAGGGAGGAGGAGGAGAACGGCCGGAAGGAGAAGCAGAGTAAATCATATGCAGGGTCTAGGAAGACTGGGGCAGAGATGGTGGCCACAGACTGCCACTTCCACAGGCCCCTGGAAGGGCCCTCCATTAGCTCTTCTCAGGACGGTTTCTGTTCAATACAGCTTTGGGAGCAAATTCAAACTTGTCCTTAAGGCTCACCACCTGCGTGAGGTCCTTGCCTAACAGCTCTTCCAACTTTCGGTCTTCCCGGCACTCTGAGATGCTCTTCTCCTCCTCTACAGGCTGGGGCGACTTCCCCCTGATGACCCATTCCAGGTGGTAGCCCACAGCCCCCACCACAAAGGCCACAGGGAACGTGACATAGGGAGCGTAGGCACGAAACGCTGTCCAAAATAAAGGCCACATGACATCTGCAAGATGGTATGAGACAACATTAGGGACAAACTATCATCTGCTGAAGGTGAAATCATGGAGGTAAAATGTTAAACTTAAAGGATTACGGGTCACTTGTGATAACTATTAATGTCAGGGCTCCTCAAAATCACTGGGAAGACTCACTGAAGTAATTATTTTACAAAGAAAACCACTACCTTCTAATTTAGCTGTCCTATAACTTCATATTTTCCAGGTGCTCAACAAATACTTGTTGATGACAGACCAATTTCCACTT
Organism: Myrmecobius fasciatus; assembly: GCA_023553655.1. Lineage (NCBI taxonomy): Eukaryota > Metazoa > Chordata > Mammalia > Dasyuromorphia > Myrmecobiidae > Myrmecobius > Myrmecobius fasciatus. The sequence continues at coordinate 13,487 of JAJPUD010011285.1, read as the reverse complement.
ATCAGAAAAAAATCAAATCACCAAAACTTAGGTTAATCTTTTAAATTATATTTTTAAGAAAGACAAAGGAAAGGTAAACAGCTGAGGTTTATTCCAAAAAAAATGCAATTTCCAAGTTATAATATGTGGTCAAAATCAGATTCAACCTGATCATAATTCTTACCTTCACAATACTGCCCAATAAGGCTTGAGTGGAGCAGATTCTCAACTGTTCTTAAGCATTTTACCATCCCCCACTTTCTCATTCTCCCCACCCTCTGATCTGCAAAATTATAGGAAATAAAGAGTAGCTACTCTCAAACATAGCCCTGGTATATATGATCACTTTCTATTAACTAGAAGGTACAATAGACCAGGATCCTAACCTAGCACTAAACCTTTGTGAATAAGATCGATTTTGCTTAATTTTTTAAAAAGCAGAACAAAATTGTATTCAGATTTTATATTCCATTTAAACAACCATTCTCCAACTACACTTAGTGGACACCAAAGGGCTTGAGGCCCATTGTCTTAATCAGTGCTTAGAAGGAAGAGATTAAAAGAGAGAAGTCTCAGGTTCTCCTAAAGAGGCAGACCAGTCCTCAAGTAGCCTAAAGGCACAAGAAATACCCAAATAGGTCATACCATTAGTCTATCCAGTCCCCTGCTTGTTTTCTCACAGGAAGGCCATGAGTTGTTTTGTTTACCACAATTCAAAAAATAAAAGGCAGTTTCCAAATAAATGGAGCCACCATACCTAAATCCTTCCTAAATCTACATTTTTTTTTTGGTCTATATGACTTGCTAAGGCCAAGATGCCCCAACTTTACTGTCCCACATGTAGCCAAGTATTTCCTCTCAGTCTTCTTTTGAAGGTCTTTTAATTTATCCCCTACAGATGCTTCTCTATTCCCATAATAATTTTACCTGCTTTTCCTGTATCTTTTATCAACAATATCAAAACTTTATTCAGGTGCAGCAACCAAGCCTTGTGCCCTTCCCAATATTAACACAAGATACAGTCTCTAATACAAGACAATGCTATTTTATTTAAAAACTCTTTCCCAGGGATGCACAGTATTTTGCTAGTCTTCCTGATTCCATTGGGCCATAATCACAGAGAAAAAAAAAAAATCAATGATTAAATAATTCCTTCTCTGGAGCTTAACAAATAAGGGTAGGAGTTAGGGTTCTCTCTTCCCAAACGAACTCAGCCACCACTTTTACACAGCTTTGGGAGATTTTCCTGTAATTTGCCTCCATCAGTTTCTGTCAAAAATGCTGCCTTAAAGGGCAGAATATGCTGAGGTCAACTTCATAGACCTTTAAACAATCCAAGGAACACCTACTTTTAGCTTCAAGGTTTTCTCCTATAGTTATTTCCCATATTTCTCTGACCAAATCTTTGCACTCGGTCCCTACCCTGTTTTTCACTTTCTTTGTATTCCTAGAACTCAGCAGAGCGCTGAGTACACAAGTGCTTAATAATTGCTTGCTGAGGGGCAGCTAGGTGGCGCAGTGGATAGAGCACCAGCCCTGAAGTCAGGAGGACCTGAGTTCAAATCTGATCTCAGACACTTAACATTCCCTAGCTGTGTGACCCTGGGCAAGTCACTTAACCTCAACTGCCTCAAAAAAAAAAAAATTTAAATAAAATTAAATAAATAATTGCTTGCTGACTGGCTTCTTGAGATTTGCTACACAATCTGGCATTTTCTGCCAGTCCCTGTCTTAAACCCCTCCAAAGCAGGAGATACTTTCATTTTTTAAATTTACATCCACAGCACCTAGCAAAAGGCCTGGCACAAGGTAGAGGGTTAATCAATGCTTCCAGAATTAAATTGACTCGGTGCCAGATTTTAGCACTCCTCTACCTCTTCTTGCCACAGCACACTTCAGACCACAAGAATAACCACAGAAGTGGGGAACAAGACTTTGTCACGGGCCAAGAATAAACGGGTCTTATTCTAAGTGAAGAAATGTAGTTGGGGGGAGGGGGGAGTATCTAGACACAGTCTTGGTCAATACTTTTGCATACGCGGAAGGACAAGGGGAATCTCAAAATATGGAGGGGCCCTAAATGTTTTCAAAGCATCAAAATCTAGCTCTTCCCACGAGCAGAAGACAGCAATTTCATCCTGATCCTTCCTCCTTATACGGGGAGGGAGTTATTTATATGGTGCCTTCTAAGTGACAGACACCAGACATCCCTACGCCCCAAAGGGCCAGGTTATTCAAATATCCTAAGGGTACAAGAAGTGGAATAGGAAATGTGGACTCCAAGGGGCTCTCTGATGGCCCCTTCTGCCCCCTCGCTATGGTCAACGCGCAAGGACACCAACACGGACAGCTGGACCAGCCCAGAAGCATCTTGCAGGGATGCAAGGCGGCCCCGCCCCCTCCTACAGCCCAGTCCTCTCAGGCTCTGGGTCTGAATGTTTAGTCAATGCTCTGGACAGAAACCTCCAGCGATGGGTAGCTCACTACCTTACGAAGCATCCCATTCCGCTTGGAGAGAGCTTTGCTCCCCACCCAAAATGGAAAGTTCAGTCCTCCTGACTTCTGGCTTAAATGGGTCCCTCGGCCAATTCCAGAGTTCCAGACTCTAGTCTCAGTCAATAAGCATTTATTAAGCGCCTATGGTGTGGCTCCAGGGGCTGTGTCCCAAGCAGCGACAAGGGTGGCCAAGGTCCCCCGGCTCTCAGCCTTCTCTTCTCCAGGCCCAACATTCCCGCTCCCTTCAAGAGAAGGGCGTCCCTTAGAAGGCGTGGCCTCTGGGCGTCACCAGCGGGGCAGAGCCCGGAACTCTCCCGGTCTCGGGGCTGACACGAGCAACACCGAGATAAACTGAGGCGGGAAGCTCGAGGAGCATCCGGGCTTTGTCCCGCCCCCTGGCACTTGCCATGGTAACCTGGGGCGGCTAGGGCAAAGGTGACCGAGTAGGGGGCAGGGGAGGAACAGTGCGGCAGCGGCTGGGGCTTCCTCATCTCACCCTCAACACACACATACATCTCACACGCACACACAATTCCCCCCGTGGTTGCCGTGGTAACTGAGCCAGGCAAAGGGGCAAAGGTCATGAAGCGGGGGTGGGGAAAGAGAGAGTTACTGCAGCTACCGCTGGAGTCGGAACTCCCCTATTCCCCGGCACTCACACACACACTCCCCACGCCCCGGTTAGTCCCGCGCTCACCTGTGCCTCTAGGCCCTGTTCCGGCCCTGTTCCGCACCCCCTCCACCCTCCAGCAGGCCTTGCGCAGATTTCCCCACCCCCACCCCTCTCCCAGCGGCCTTCGGGGCCGGACCCACCCGCAGAGAACGGATTGGTCAGGTTCCGGGAAGCTGCGGGAGAGGGAGTGAGGCGCCTGCGCCTGCGCCTGCGCCGGCACTGCCAGCGTCTCTCGGAGGGAAGGCGACAGCGCCACCTGACGGTGTGGCTCGGAGGGAGGGGACCTTCCGAGCCCCGGGGATTTATGAATGGATGGGCACGTGGTACAACCCTCCAGGCAACTGGGCACCTAAAGGGGGAGAAGCCCGAGCTGAGCTGGATTCCCCGGGGAGAGCGCAGTGCCTGCCGCCTGCCTGCTAGGCGGGCACAGAGTCATCTCTGATATCCAGCCGATATCGGGGTTACCCGGGGCTGCTGTCACGGTTGCCGCAGGCCATTAGCGCCCACCCCCTGGAGTTGGGGCGGGCTGTTGTGCTGAGATCGCCTGCCCCAAGCCCACAAGCATTCGCCCGGGCGGAAGAATCCAGATCAGCGCCCAGGAACCCCTAAATGGCCTGTGTCCCCGAGGAGCATCTCCCTTTGTAAAGACGCCAGAATGAGACCCAGTCTGGGCTTCAGTCACCTGAACAGAACCACCCCGGAGGATGCCCTGCATAATCCCAGCCTTAGGCCAGGACTCTGACAGCCCATCCCCCTACAACCAGGGCTATGGAGGTCCCAATCTAACTTCCCGAGACTTCCGATTGTTCTCCCTGCTCCTGGGGACACTCCACGTGAACACAAGCACGTGACAACGTGTCACGAACACACCCCACGCAGCATCCCAGCTTTCTCCCCATCCTTGCCTCCGCCCCCCAGCTTTACCCCTTGAGTGTCCCTGCTCTCTTTCCTATTAGCTGTGTTACATAGAATGTAATGGGCCAAGGGAAGAAACCTGCAGGGCAAGAGCCGAAACTTTTTCCATCTAAGTTCCATTCCCGCAAAGGGAGCTACCAGGGAATGCGAGGAATATGGCTGAAACCTGGTTACTCCTTCCTCCTGCACTCGTTGGATTTGGATATTCTTTAAGAATGTTGGGGATGGGAAGAAACGCAAGAGAGCATCCTTTCAAATTCCCTCATTGTACTGATGTGGACAGCGAGGCTCCTACAGTTGTCCGGGGTCACACAACGAGGCAATGTTAGCCAGGGCTCAAGCCCAGAGCTCTCCACTCCACAAGCCGCTCCTGGCTTTGTCTGTACTAGTGTGGGCAGGTAAAGTTTCACTCTCCCTGATAGAACTGGGTAGTGGTAGCAAGTTGTCAAGGCCCGGGCTTCAGACAGAGAGGGAAATGGGTTGTCAGGCTGACTGAGGATGTCAGCCCCTTCCTACCTAGGCCATGCCGGGGTCACTGCGACAGCAGAAGGCAGTATCCTTGTGGAAGTGTGGAAGCTGTGGGCCTTGGAGGGAAAGGGACGATTTTTTGCCAAAGAGACTTCTTGACTCAGGGTCTCAGGGATCATCCTGGGGCTTAGAATGAATAGGGAATCCAGGCTTTAGTCTGGAGCAGGGAAAGCCCTGCCCTGGACAGGAGGAAGAAAAAGGACAGAGGAGGAATATCTGGTGTTCAAGCCTTTGCTACACCTTCTACACACACACACACACACACACACACACACACACCATGGAACAAATGCCCTCTTCCCAGATGCTTCAGAGCCCTGGGATAAGGATAATGTAGGTACCTCATTGAGGGAGAGTGGGCAAAAAGGGGTCCCTGCTGAAAGAGAGAGCATAAGAGCATGGCTCCTGTGCTGGGCGATGCTTCCACCGCCGCTTTATTCCTCCTGGTATAGTCAAGGTGGGTCCAGGGAATGGGAGTTGAGGGGGAGGGGAAGCCTCCCACCTCTCCCAGCACCCTCCCCTCCCTGCAGCAGGTGGAGAATGGGGCATGGCATCTCCTGGGTTGGTCCAGCCACTGTGGTCCCCAGCAGGCCTGGCAGGGGAGGGTGGGGATCGCTATCCCCAGCCTGTTAGGGTGGGTGGCTGGGTTTAGGGATTCCCCTCTGCTGGGGGGAGGTTCAGAAATCTTCATAAAAAGGGGGTGTTAAAAGCCACAAAGCTCAGTCCCCACGAAGCCCAGCCCCGCGGGGAGGGGGGGACATGGAGCCTGAAGGGCGGGGGGCCTGGCCCGGCCCGGCCCAGCAGGGAAGGGGACAGGATGGCAGAGATAGTGCCTGAGGCAGCCAGTGGAGGAGAAAGCAGAGAAGGGGACCCTGGCCCAGAGGGGAAAGGAAGCAAGGGGATAGTTCTAGGTGAGAAGGTGTGTGTTTGGGGGGGAGGACTCCCCTCCTCCCCCCACAAAGGAGTCTTAGCTTGGGACCCAGAAGGTAAAAAAAACCAAACCCAGAAACTGTGATAGGGCCAGACCAGGCCAGGGTCTGGGAAGGCAAGGGGCCGTGGGGCTTCCTGGGGGGACACAGAGGGCTGGGCCCACCTCTGCCCTGGGAGGGCCCCGATATCACAGTGACCTCTACGCTGTGTATATACAGTACAGATAGAAAACAAGGGGCCGCAGGTGGCAGGCGGGCAGGGCCTTGGGCAGGGTCTGGCAGGTCACAGTCTGGTCTGGGCCTCGGGGATATAGATCTCTATGCTGTCCGCACTTTCTGTGGCTGAGCTGTGGCGGAAAGAGGCTGCCCGCTTGGCTGCCAGGAGCCTCTTCCGAGCTTCCTGCCGCTGCCGGTCTACAGAGTCCAGGGAGCGATCCTTCACTGGGACCCCCCGCCCCCGAGAGGGCTTCTTTGGTATCGGGGGAGGGACCTTCTTCTCCTCCTGTGAAGGGAGAGAGAACAACATGACTGGAGAAACAGGGATTGTGAGTAGGGGAAGGTTCCTGAGGGGTACTGAGGAAGGAAACTCAAGGGATAGGGATATAGAAAGAGGAAGGAGACCTGAAAGGCAGGGATGATGGAGGTCTGAAGGAGAGGGATGACAGACTAAGAAGGTGAGGAGAGAGGGAAAAGGAGAGAAAGACCCAAGGGACAAGAATGGAAAGAAAGCAAGAAGACCCAAGGGGCAAAGATGAAGAAAGAGCTTGAAGACCCAAGGGAAGGGAGAAAGTGAGTAGGAAAATATGAGAGCAAGTACTGAAGAGGGGAGAGAGAGGGAGGGAAAGGAAGAGAGCAAGAAAGAGTAGAAAGTCTTACAGAGGGGCAGAGATAGGGAAAAATCCCTGAGATACAGGGATGGTACATAACTGAGAAAGATGACAGAAGCAGGAGAAAGGATGGGGAAAGAGAGAGACACAAAGATACAGAGGAGAGGGTAGAGAACTGAAGGGAAAAGATGAGAGGGAAAATTGGAAAATCAGAAGGGCAGGGATGAGGGTAGACAGCAGGAAAACTTAAAGGGAAAGGATGAGAAGCCTTCAAAGCAAGAAAACAAAAACTGGAAAGGTAGGGATGGGACATACCTGAAGGACAAGACAGTAAAAATTCATGGGACAAGGATGCAGAAAAAAAGATCAGATAGACACCTGGGTGATAGATGAAATGAAAGCAGAGAGGCCTAAGAGACAGGAATGGGAGAATAGGAAGAACTGAGGAGCACAGATCAGAGGGAGAAGACCTGAGTGTTTGCATGTTGAGGGCAAACAAGAAGGGCAGGAATGGTAGAATCCAAGGGGTATGAACATTGCAGATGGAGACAAAGGGAAATAGCAAAAAAGATAAACTCAGCACAGAAAAATGTGACAGATGAAAATAGGAGCTGTTCAAGATGATTTCAGAGAGGCCTGGAGAGACTTACATGAACTGATGCTGAGTGAAATGAGCAGAACCAGGAGATCATTATACACAGCAACAACAGTACTATATGACGATCAATTCTGATGGACATGGCTCTCTTCAACAATGAAATGTTTCAAACCACCTCCAATTGTTCACTGAAGAGAGCCATATACACCCAGAGAGAGGGATGCGAAATGTGGACCACAACATAACATTCTCATACTCCTTGATTGATGTTTGCTTACATTGTGTTTCCTTTATCTGATATATCGTTCGTGTAGATAAGATTTTTCTTGCACACCAATGATAAGTTTGGAAATATGTATACATATATTCGATTTGCCAATATTTTAACATAATTAACATGTAGTGGATATCCTGCCATGTAGGGGGAGGGGTGGGGAGTTGGGGGGAAAAATTTGTAACGGAAAACTATGTAAGGGTTATTGTTGAAGAATTACCCACACATATGTTATTCAAATAAAATAAAAATTAAAAAAAAAAAAACCCACTAATAATACAATGATCCAAGTACTCTGAAAGACTTATGATGAAAAATGCTAAGGGGCAGCTAGGTGGTGCAGTGGATAGAGCACCAGCCCTGAATTCAGGAGGACTTGAATTCAAATCTGGTCTCAGACACTTAACACTTCCTAGCTATGTGACTCTGGGCAAGTCACTTAACCCCAATTGCCTCAGCAAAAATAAATAAATAGATAAATAATGCTGCATTATCTATACCCAAAGAAAGCCGATTATGCCTAAAAACAGATTGAAGCATTTTTTTTACTACTTTATTTTTATTGAGTTTTTTTTGGGGGGGAGAGAATCTGTTTTCTTTCTCAACATGGCTTTTATGGAAATGTTTTGCATAACCTCACATGTGCCTTCTCAATGGGAAAGGAAGAGAATCTGAACCTCAAAAATCTTTAAAACAAATGTTTAAAATGTATTTTACATGTAACTGGGGAAAATAAAAATATTAAATTTAAAAGAAAAAAACAAAAAGCTTCAATAAATAACTTTGTACAAAAAAAAAAAAAAAAAAAGAAAATAGGAGCTGTTACGACAGACATTAACCAAGATTCTCTCCAAATCATAACAATCCCAAGAAAGAGGCAAGCCTTGGGTGGTGGCAGGGAATACCTGTCCCCATTTCACTACTTCTCCCATGTCAAAAGTATAACCCAAGGTGAAGATGACCGAGAGATGACCCTGAGACACCCCAAAGTGAGTGGCTGTCAGTGGGAAAGATTGACCTTAAACATGAAGGGTTCCCTACAAGCTTCCAGACAAAAGAGTCATTGTTAGATACCTTTGATTGTTTAGGAAGTGGGAACTTGCCTTCCCATAACTTCTACTCGATTTCCTTTGTACCTACATAAAATGTCTGATCCTTTCATCCCTCCTCCTCTCCTACCCCAACGCCTTCCCCCTATGGTTGTCTTCCATTTATATACATACAAATAAATGTGGGTGTGTGTATAAATACATACATGTGTGTATTATATGTATATGTATATGTGCATATATATATATATATAAACACACACACCATATATATCTTGCATATATGTTCAACTTGTGTTCTCTCCCTCATTAGAATGTGAGTTCCGTGAAGGCAAGCACCATGTTTTTGCCTGCCTTTGAATCCCCAAAATTGGCCAGAAATGCTTATTGACTTCTAACAAAACCTTTTTTGACCTTTTGACCTTTCCCCCATGAAGTAATCTGGACTATAGGAAGAATCTCGGACTAAGTTTAGGGAACAGGTTCTCAAAGAATCCTAGGGGCCAATGGGAATTGGCTCAATTGAGAGCTAGAGACCAGGATAAGAAAGAGCATTATCAAAAAAGGACTAATAATCAAGTCTTTTTCAACTAAGAACTAAAGGTTGGTTATATGCTCAAGAAAGAGAAGTCCAATGAAGAGCAGGGTATGGTCATCTTTTGTGACCAAGACCACTGGATAGGGGAGTGACAATACTAACTCATCTCCCTATCACTTTAAGAATCCCCAAACTCTCTCTTCACCACTTCTCTGTGAGTTCAGTGGTATGGAGATTATTATCTCCATTATATAGATCAGGAAAAGTAAATCTCAAGAAACTGACCACACTCACAGATGTAAAGATCAGAGCTAGTATTTGACCTCAGGTACTCTCTGATATCACACTACCCACCTAGAGACTCTGGAAGGTGAATATCCCCATCCAAAAGAGCTTCCAGTGTTTGTCCCCATTAAATCCTACAATCAACTCTACTAGAGTCAGTTTATGGCATGAACATAGTTCTAAAAGTCAGTGTAAAATGCCAGGGACACCAGGGCTGGCTGTCTCCTTGGCTGCTTCTCATTCTGTAACTTGGTGTGTTTTCTTTATGTTAACATTGCAGATAAAGGGCTCTGTTTTTGATCTAATCCTGGCTTATCTTTATCCTTGGCTTGATTAAAGGCATGGCAGTTCATAGATTCTAAGCTCAAAGGAATCTTAAGAGTCCAACCCCCTCACCTTATAGAGGAAGAAACTGAGACTCAAGGATGTTAAGTGATCACACAGGTGGCAAGTAGCAGCATCAAGTAGTCAAATCCAGGCCTTCCTAGTTTCAAATGTAATAATCTTCAAACTACACCATTTATTAGATGCCAAGCTGATTAAAATCAGGATGACAGGTTCAGAATGGAGTGAGGGGAAATCACTTTAGGACATTTGTGTATTCTCTTTAATAGGTCAAAGACCCATCATTTCATCAGCATTAAATCTACCCCCCCTTCTCCACCCACAAAAACAAATCTTTATCTTCTACATCTTGATAGTTTTCTGGGTTGGTCCTAGGTTGTACCCTAAGTCTTTCTATCTTGGTAGGATTACCAGAACCTTTGAGAGCCTAGAGACACCTTATCCACCAAAATAGGACAAAGGAGTACTTGGAATTTAGTAGCAATGCAGGTAAATTCCTACATGGACTTTTGAAAACTTTTCCAGCAGAGAGTGGGACTGATGTGACTGGATAACAGTTCATATGAAAAAGATCTCAAGCTTTTGCTGGACCTTAAGCTAAATATGACTCTACTGAGAGATGTAAGAGTCAAAGAAGCTCCATTGCCAGGAGTAATGTTTAACTTAAAGGAAATGTTTAACTTAAAGTTAAGGTAACTGGAGTTGAAAGGATAGGGTGAAAGGAAGTCACCAGAAAAGCAGAGATCATGTCTTTATTATCTTGTCCTGTACCTCTGGGTTGCCCCAGGGTCAGGATCAGCAGAACAGAAAACTCAGTACCCTTCATATAATGTTCAGCCTCCAGGTGTGTGAGGGGGAGAGGCAGGAGCCATCTAGATAGTATCTGGAGCCATGGCTAAAAACATCCAGAGATTAGTCGTTGTACTAAGGGGACATGGGAGGGGAATCTGCATATAGCAGAGAGACTAATCAGAAGGAAGCAAAATAAGAAAAGGCCTTGAGCTAAATTGGGTCTAGACCTGATGCATTAAGGTCAAATGAGGGGATCCAAAGGCATAGGTTACTATATTCTAAGCAAAAAGCAATGGTCTTGGAGCCAAAAGAACTGTTTTCAGGTCTAGATCCAACACGTACTTAGCAGTGTGACACTAGAAAAGTCACCTACCTCTCTGAATTCTGTTTTCTTCATCTATAAAATGATGGGATGGTATAATGTCAAGATGATCTACCTCAAAGGATGATGGTCACTGGAAATTTTCCCTAATTATAAAGGCTTATCATTACTATCCCTGCATGAGCCTGGGTAGACATACCCCTTTGAACTGGAAACCACAAACTTTCCATTGGACTCCATGAACTGTATCTCCTATTGTAAATGGTCACAGAGTTACCTTTTCTATCTCCTCAAAACCTAGCACAGTGCTTGATACATAATTAATGAAATGGTTATTGAATGAATGAATTATATGATCATTTCCTCAAATACCTGCAGACTGTCATTGAAAGTGATTAAATTTCTTTTACTTGGGTCCAGAAACGAAAAATAAGAACAAGGGCACTTTCCCTTATTCAGATTCCATCTTTGCCACTTACTAACCATGTAACACTGGGTAAATTATATATTCTCCCCAGACCTCAATTCCTCTATCTGTAAAATGAAGGAAGATTGTGACTAAATCTCTAAGGTCCCTTTCTGCTCTAAATTTATGCATGTCAGTTACAGACAGATTTCAACTCAAGATAAGGAATTCCCTTAAAATGAAAGTTATAATAGTTATTGTTTAGTCATTTTTAGTCATGTCTGACCCTCGATCCCATTTGGAGTTTTCTTGGCAAAGATATTATAATCATTTGCCATTTTCTTTTTCAGCTCATTTTACAGATGAGGAAACTGAGAAAAACATGAGTAAGTGACTTGGTCAGGACCACACAGCTAGTGTGAAACCTGGTTTGAACTCACAAAAATGATTCTTCCTGATTGTAGGCCCAGCACTCTTTCCACTTAACCACCTAACAATCCATATAATAATAGCATTTCCATAACACTGTCAAGTTTTACAAAACATGTTATCTTAATTGATCCTTAATAAAAGAATACAAAGTAAATATTATCATCACCATTTTAACAATGAATAAACTGATCCCAAGAAAGGCTGTATCTATTAGTATCTGAGGCAGGACAAACATATTGTTCTATCTACTATATCACTTAGCTGTCCTTTGTTGTTATCCAACAAAGGAATAAGCTTAAGCCAGCTGATTTAAGGGGAAATTTTATAAATAAGGGATCTTTTCATTTAAATCTTTGTCCCTAGCATCTAGTACAATGCTTGACACAGACATACAATAGACACTTAATAAAGGTATGTTGATAAAATGATCACCAGAAGAATTTGAACACAGAAATGGCATATAAAAGCTGTCAGTGGTCCTGAAAAGCGTTACTGTTATGAACAGCTCCTGAAAGGCAGAAACTAGGCTACTGTATAATTGCCATAACACTGTGTGCCCCAAGGAATACATGTTAAGCTTGTAAACAAATTGTTTTTACCAGGCACATTTTTGATTGTCTGTCCCTGAGCTTAAGTGGGAACTTTCATCAGAGCAGGACTTTCAAAAAAAAAAACCCAAACTACCTTCTTGGAATGTGCTGTCCTTGTACTGCATAAAAGCCAGTCTTGACTGAGTACATTTTGCTCCCAGGCAGAGTACTGGGCACTAGTTCAGGGGAGGCATGGTTTTGTCTCTTGTATCTCTGGGAAAGCAGGATTTTTCTGCAAAGATGTATTTATTTGTGTGTATGGATATGGAGCTGGAAAAATTCTGACCTTGTCTTTAGCCAGGGCTCAGACACCAGTGTTAAGAACTGATCTCAGGTCTCATGATTCTAAGGCCCTTACCCTCTTAATTGCTATGGGAAGCAATCAAAGAGAAATGGAAATAGCTGAAGTGACTAGATGGCAATTATAAAGGAGCCTTTAGAGAAGATTCCTGCAGTGGTAGGAAAGTTGAACCAGTGGCTTTCCCACCATGTTCACACGTTTTATATAGCTCTCAAAAGCCTCTTTATACAAGCTCCCTAGAATATGTATGTGTATGTATATCACAGGAGAAGTAAGGCTGTTTTTAGTCCCATAAGAGATGAGAGAGAAGAAAGTTTTCCAAGGAAATCCCTGGTGGTAGAAGTTCAGCAGCAGAGCATCTGAGAAAGAAGAACCAGGGCTTAGTACCTCAAGGTACCCCAGAAGCCTTAGTTTATCTGAGACTACCCACCTCAGGCTCCAGGGGTTTCCAGCTATTGGCCTTAAGCTGCTGCAGCTCCAAAAATTTGAGGCTCACATCCTCGATGGCAAGTTGCAGGAGGTCCCAGAAACCAGCCAGGTCCTGGGAGGTGGGCACAGGAAATGAGGCTGGGTCCTGCAAAGGTAAGAGAAGAGAGGAATATCCCAGAACCTGGTTTAGGGCAAGGTTGGAAAAACTTTCCCCATCCCCCATCCATCAGGACAGCAGGACAAATTCAAGGGGAACCCAAACACTTAATATGCAGCCTGAGGGGAAACTATTCCAACCCTGACAAGATCTACACTTTTGGCCCCAGAGGCTCTTGCATCAATATGGGCCCCCTCCTCAGATTCCAATTCCATAGAGAGAGCTCAGACATATCCTTTAGCAAGGCACGAGCCTTCTTTGATATAAGATATCAGATTCTGGCCCTAGAGGAGAAGGAGGGCACTCACCATGCTTTGCTGGCACAGCCGGAAAAACTGCTGCACCTTCTGTGACATAAGAAGCTGGGCACTGCCTACTGCACTCCGAATCTTCTCTAGGACTAGGAAGGACAAAAAAAATCATCAGTTTTTCTTGAAAAAGATATCTCTAGCCCCAGCCTCAGGTATCTTCTCCCACTTGTAATCTCCATCATGTCCAGAAGGTTAAGTTTCATTAACTAATATCTACTGTTTGTCCCAAGTGCCTTATTAGTCCCTATTCACCACAAATCCTTGATTCTCCACATGCACTCATGTAGAACTTTGTCTAGTTCACTGAGCAA
>JAJPUD010011284.1:27005-55513 GCA_023553655.1 Myrmecobius fasciatus | reverse complement strand
CAATGATAAGTTTGGAAATATGTATACATATATTCGATTTGCCAATATTTTAACATAATTAACATGTAGTGGATATCCTGCCATCTAGGGGAGGGGTGGGGAGTTGGGGGGAAAAAATTGTAACAGAAAGCTATGTAAGGGTTATTGTTGAAGAATTACCCACACATATGTTATGCAAATAAAATAAAATTTAAAAAAAAGATTTCCTTTTTCTCTCCCCTATAAACTTTCATCTCATAGAATCCCACCCATCTTTTCTCTGATATCTTTGAAATCTCTTTTCCCAGTTCTAGAGTACATGCCACTTCCTCCTCCTCCTCTTTTTTTTTAATTACTATTTAAAATATGGAGTGGTTACTTCCTCCCAAAGTTCCCATGATTTCTAATTTAGTAAACAGTTCCTTCTTGTTGCTATCAAACATAGATTCATAAATGCTGCATAGTGCAGGGAAAGAGGATGATTAGTTGTGTGATTAATCTGGGAACAATTCCTGAAAGGGGCAAAAATTCTAGAAACCAGGATGGTGAAGGATCTGTAAAACATTTCAGGAATGTTTTGAGAGATGGGAGTTTTTAGTTAAGTTATTTGGTGAGGAGAGGGGGAAATCATAATTTCTGTCTTGATATCTGAAAGGCTGTCATGGATATGAGAAATTAGCCTCATTCTGTATGGCTCCAGACACTAGATTCAGTGGATGGAAACTAATGGGAATCAACTTCATATAACACAAAATTTCCCAATGATTGAAGCTAGCCAGAAGTGGGATGATGGCAAGCTCTTGTCACAATTATTCAGGAAGATTGTGAAAGACTGTTCTTTGAGGATGTTGGAAAGGGGGATTCCTGCATTGGGTGGGGGGGAGGGATCAGATAACCTCTAAGCTCCCTTAGAGCTTTATGGTTTTATGAGGTATTTTGAGTGGGACACCACCAGAAAATGCTCAGAATGAGCCCCTGAAGCCACTGGCAAACAGATACATCTCTCAGTAGCTGTTTTCAGGCGTTTTCACCTTCGAAGGGAAGACTATAGAATGGGCTGGCAGGACTTAGTGCCATTTTCTTGGCATGAGTCTTGTTGACTACCTAAAACTTTGAGGGATGGGATCACTTAGCAGGGAAAAAAAGCATTACTTTGTCTTAGAGTATCTGTGGGGAATACCCTGTCTGCCTGGGCTGAATTTTTGGAATCCCTAAATGCTCAGATTCTAAGCCCCTCATTCTATAGATCTGAGCAATTAAATGGCACAGTAGATAGAGCACCAGATCTGAAGTCAGGAAGACTCATTTTCCTGAGTTGAAATCTGGTCTCAGACACTTACTAGCTGTGTGACTGTGGGCAAGTCACTTAACCCTGTTTGCCTCAGTTTCTTTATCTATCAAGTGAGCCAGAGAAGAAAATGGCAAACCACTTCAGCGTCTTTGCTAAGAAAACATCACATGGGGTCATGAAAAGTTGGACATTACTGAAATGACTCAACAAGAAAACAAAGCATTCTGTAGATGAGAAAGCTGGGTTTGAGAGCAAGGAAGTGATTTGCCAGGTTTTCAAACTCAGATCTCTATAGTGTTACAGTAGAATTTATAGCCTCTCAGAGTTTTTAGGGCATCCTTTAGTTCAACCTTTACTTGAAGTATGTGTTGGTTTTAGTGTGAATATAGTTGTATTTGGGAGACTTTATCAGAAACCAGGAGAGAAAAATCCTCCTCTGTGCCCTGATCATTGGAGAGATAGCCAGCCCAGGAGCTTAGCTCTAGGACTAGCCAGCAATGGGAAAGACATGGTACAGGGAGTTTGGATGGTGGAATGGTGATTTCTGTGGTCTCTGTTTAGTCGCCTGGCCCTAAAACCTCTCAGAGACTCCAGGGCTGCTAACATAGATTAAAGCATCCACCAAGTGGGCAGTAGGATGGATGTCCCTAATGGTACCTGCCCATTCCTAGCTTGCTGATTTCTTGATTTTCCTTGGCACCAGTGTTTCACACCAGCCTGTGCCTGTGGGTAAGAGCTCTCCTGGGCTAATTTCAGGAAACACTTCTAGTCATTGCTTTGAGATTTCAATTGCCATTGGCTCAAATTAGTGGCAAATGGGGACTAGATCTCATGCTTCTCAAATTCCTCTCTCATGCTGTTTCCATTCTGCCTCCCTGTTTTTTCCTGTTCTAGTATCTTCCTTCCAGTCCCCTTATCCATTCTTATCCCCGTTCCCATTTTTACCTCTCTTTGTTTCTTTCCTGGACTTCCTCTATCATCTCTCCTTTTGTCTAACTCGTCCCTCTCTACTACTCCTCTCTCTTGTTCCTTTCCACTCTCACAGACCAGACCCTCTCTATCATCTGCCTTTCCCATTGCTGGCTAGTCTTGGGCTAGTCTCCTGGGCTGGGTATCTCACTGTCGATCTGGGTTTTGAAGAAGCTGGGACCTAGGGCAGATGGATGAGGAGCTGTCTTGGATAAGTAACTTTAGTTTGGGATACCTGGAAGGAAGAAGAGAGTAAAAGAGGATGTGTTCCTTTTTAATAAACCTACAACCTGTTTCTTGGTTCACCAAAGGGGTGTGATTTGGGGCAATGTTTTGGTTTGCTCTATATACCTAGAAGATGGTCTTGAAGTCAACTGTTTTACATCCCTCATTGCTTTTCCTGGGAGAACCTCAGGATGAGTAGGCCACAGAAAACAGGGAAACTATCTTATTTAATACAAAGTCCCTTGACCAAATGAGCTCTTTTTTGATGTTGTTTTCATTTTTGTTAAGATAGAGGAAAAAGAAATCAAAAATAGTTGGCTTGAGTTTTATTTTTATCATGTAAGGGTAAATAGAGGTCCTAAGAATCCATAAGTTTTTTTCATGTTTGGACTTAATGGATGGAATTGTGGGGAAGACAGACACTGTGGGTGTTTACATTCTGGTCGGGGCACAGTGCATGGGTCATCAAAAGACAGAGTCATCGCCTTCACAAGACAGTTAGAGTCATCAAATCTCAGGGATGGAAAGAGCCTTCAAGACCTCCTAGTGCAATCTACTCATAGAGGGGGAGATGGAGGTCCAGAGAGGATGGGTCATATAATGAACTGAAACTGAGCTGCGACTGTAACAAACCAGATTCCAACTAACTATTCCCACTATATGTTCAGGCAGTCATTAAGCATTTATTAAGCACCCACTGTGTGCCAGGTACTGCGCCAAGCTCTGGGGATACAAAGAGAAGCATAAGAGAGTCCCCCATCCTGAGAGTGGTGACCAGGTTCTCTTGGTCTGACCTTTTACACCTGTCACTTCAAACTCAAACTGTAGAAACTCAGATCACTTGGCCCCCATACCAATGATGTTTTTTTACTTTAGCTGAAGCATAATAGATTCTGCTCCAGCCTTTTACCTTTACTCTGTATGTATCATTCAGTTTTAAATGGATTTCTTGTAAACAATATATTGTAGGATTCTGGCTTTTAATCCAGTCTGCTCTCTGTTTCCATTTTATGGGAGAGTTCCCATTCACATTCACAATTAAAATGACAAACTTTGTATTCCCCACCATCTTGTTTTCTCCAGGTTATACTTTTCTCATTCCTTTCCCCCTTTCCCTCCTTCCCTTGCTTCTGACTACTACTTCCCTCAAACAGCCCTCCTTTTTACGGCCCTTTCCCCTTTCTTATACCTTTCTCCTTCTGTTTTTCTCCCTTCTACTAGCCTCCTCCTTTCCCCCTTCCTTTCCTATTTCCTTATAGGGTGATACAAGTTTTTCTGTGAAGCTGAATATGTCTGATATTCTCTCTTTGATCCAAATGTGATGAGAGTAAGATTCAGACAATGCTCATTTCCCCACTTCTTTCCCTCAGTTGTAATAGTTCTTTTTTGCCTCTTCATGAGATGTGATTTACTCTTTTAACTCCATTTTCCTCTTCTTCCTTCCAGTACAATCCCCCTTTCCACCTCTAGTTTCTTTTTTTATATCATCACAATAAAATCAAATTATACCTGTACCCTCTAAGTATACCCATAACAGAGATATAGATTTCAAGAGTTAAACATATCATCTTCCCATATAGGGATGTAAACTTTTTAACTTTTAAAAAGTTTTTTTCTCTTGAGTTCTATATTTGAAGATCAAATTTTTGTATCCCCAGCTCTGTTCATTTCATCAGAAATAAATGAAATTCATCTGTTTCATTGAATATCCATTTTTGTCCCTAAACGATAATGTTTAATTTTCCTGGATAGTTGATTCTTGGCTGCAATCCAAATTCCTTTGCCTTTAAGAATATTAAATTCCAGAACCTTTATTCTTTTAAAGTGGCATCCACTAGGTCCTGGGTAATCCTGATTGTGGCTCTTTGATATTGAAATGTTTCTTTCTGACTGCTTGCAATATTTTCTCCTTGATCTGATAATTCTGAAATTTATCTATGATATTCCTTGGAGTTTTCATTTTGGGGTCTCTTTTAGGAGGTAGTCAGTGAATTCTTTCAATGGCTATTTTACCTTCTGATTCCAGGATATCAGGGCAATTTTCCTTGATGATTTCCTGAGAAATAATGTCTAGGCTTTTTTTTTTATTATTGTGATTTTCAGGTAGTCCAATAATTCTTATATTGTCTCTCCTGGCTTTATTTTCCAGGTCAGTTGTTTTTCCAATGAAGTATTATTACATTTTCTTCTATTTTTTCATTTTTTTTGTTTTGTTTGACTGATTCTTGAAATCTCATTAACTCATTCACTTCCATTTGTTCAATTCTGACTTTTAGTGAATTATTTTCTTCAGTTAGCTTTTTTTATCTTCTTTTGCATTTGGTCAATTGAACTTTTAAATGGAATGTTTTGTTCATTGGATTTTTTTCCATTCTACAAATTCTGTTTTTCAGTAAGTTGGTTCCTTTTTCAAATCTATTTTGTAAGGAGTTATGTGCTTTTTCCATTTCATCAAATCTATTTTGTAAGGAGTTATTTGCTTTTTCTGTTTCATAAAATCTATTTTGTAAGGAGTTATATGATTTTTCCATTTCACTAAATCTATTTTTAAGGAGTTTTCTTCAGATAATTTCTGTTTCCTTCTTTCTTGCAAAGTTCTCATTTACTTCCCCCATTTTTCTTCTCTTTCTTTTAAGATACTTTTTGAATTCTTCCAAGAGCCTTGTGAGATGGGAACCAACTCCTATCACCCTTTGGGCCTTCATCTGGAGATGATTTGCCTTTAGTATCCTCAGGGTTTGAGGTCTGTTTTCTGTCTCCACAAAAGCTATCTCTGATCAGAGCTCTTTTTGCTTTTTTTTTTTTTTTGTTCATTTCATTGTTTATTGACACACTGATATTCCATCACATTCACATAGAGTAGATTGTTTTGCCATTGCCCAACAAGAGTACACATCCTTAATTTCCAGTTTGTTGTCTCCACAAAAAGAGCTGCTACAAATATTTTTGTATATATAAATCTTTGTCTTCTTTCTTTGATTTCACAGCTCCACCAACAATGCACCTGTATCCTGTTTCAATCAATAAACATTTATTAATGCTTAATATATGTTTATTGTTAATATATGTTATTGTTTATTAATATATGTTTATTGTTAATATACATTAATATATGCTAGGTACAATGCCTCCATCATTTGTCATTTTCCACTTTTGTTTTCTTTTTGCCAGCCTGATGAGAGTGTAGAGTAAAGCCATCTCAAAGTTCCCTTTATTTGCATCTCTCTGATTACTAATGATTAGAACCTTTTCCCAATGCTTTTGATTCTTTCCTTAGAAACCTGCCCATTCATTTTCTTTGACCACTGATCTATTGAGCTGTGACTCGTACTCTTATAATTAGTATCTTTTTTTTATTGTTTTTTTATTTTATTTTTTATTTTATTTGCATAACATATGTGTGGGTAATTCTTCAACAATAACCCTTACATAGCTTTCTGTTACAAATTTTTCCCCCCAACTCCCCACCCCTCCCCTAGATGGCAGGATATCCACTACATGTTAATTATGTTCTCTTTTTGCTTTTTTGCTCATTTTTTAAAGTTTGAGGTCTGCTCTTAGGGCAAAGGGGAGATTGTTCCAAGCTTCCTCTACAGTGCCCTGGGCTGGTGCTGCAGGCTTCCTCCCTGTGCTGGGTTGGTGTGGCCAACTTCCACATTATTCTGGGGTTCAGGGGCTTGCTTTACTATTTGCCTTTTATATTTGTGTTGGATGTCTCACAGCTAATTTACTGATTCACTGGCTTCTGAACCAGATCAGAGTAGCCAATGCTGCTGTATTTTGGCTAAGAACCTCCCAATAGATTCCCTGTCCCACCACAAGCACTCTGGGTACTCCCCATGCCTGATCAAAAGAGACCTTTTCTGAAGTTCTTCCAAAATATCTTCTGCTGGAAATTTGTTGAGCTCTAAATATTTGTTCTGTTACTCCAAAATCAGTTCAGAGGCTTGGTCTTGTGTTGATCTGAGAGATGCCAGGAAGAGCTCAGATAAAGACTTGTCTATTCTGCCATCTTGACTCTGCTCATCCATACCAATGATTTCTGGAGGAGCCTGAAATATGGCTGAACTACTTGAAGCTCACTGGGAAGGTTTTAGTGAGTGGGTCCCCTCTGCCTGCTTCCCTGGGAGTGTCTGAGGGCCCTACATTGTGTCCCAATAGTTAAATACTCACAACGACCCTGAGAGGTATTATTGTGCCCATTTTACAAGTGTGAGAACTGAGGCACATAGAGGTCAATTAGCTTGTCTTAGGTCACACAGCTTGTGTCAGGATTTGAACTCTGGTCTTCCGGATTCCAAGTCCCAGGCTCTATTCTGTGCTCCCACTAGTTGTTGTTAATACAGCTCCTCTTTCTTTCATGCCATGACATGAAAGTTCTTTCTACTACTACATATGGAGCCAGAGATGACTAAAACTCTCTACTAAAAAAAATGTAACAGTAAAAAGTAAGAGAATCATCGAAGTGTTTACAAAAATGCACATAAGAGAACAGGGACAAGGTTAGTAGGAAACACAAATGAGCAGGGCAGCTTTGAATGTAACATGTTGAATTTGTATACTTGTGTGTGTGTGTGGAGGGAGAAGCAAGCTGGGCAAGTTGGCAACCGCCTGCATAAGCCATATGGAATTGCTTATTGGATGTTTTTTAAGTTTAGAATTTTAAAAGAAAACACACATATGCAGAGAGGGAAATTCTTGCTCCTCCTCCTCCTCCAGAAAGAGTTGCCCAGATAAAACTTTGCATTTCATGGGGCTGCCAGCAGCCCCTAATTTCTCCTTCCCTCCATTCTTCTGTCTCTGGCTCTTTCTGTACAAATAGTATTCTCATTTCCATGGCTGACAGTGTCCAGGATGTGCCTTGAAACATAATGATCGGGTGTTTTCTTGACTTTGTCTTGGGCCAGGAGGACTGTGAAAGGTACCATTTGTTACCCGCATGAAGTGGGTAGTTTTATTTCTGATCGATGCCTATGGCAAAAACTGATAAGAGATTTTCTGATTCTTAGCAAAAATGGTGTGGCCAGCATTGATATCCGGAAGTTTCTTAGAAAGAACTTTGTTCTTTCTTCTAAATAGTGGGTGTCTTTGGGACAGAGACAATAATAACAAACAATAATATTTGTATGGGTTTTTTGGTATTATTTCAAATCCATGAAAATTATATTTTAAAGTGAAGTGGCTGGGGCAATTAACTCCTTTACAGATAGGGAAACTGAAGCTGGAAATCTTACCCAAAGTCACATGGAGCCAGGACTAGAGACTCTTGTATTCACAAAGGGAAATGCAGCTTCAAACAATATGGAATAAGATGAGAAGAAAAAATTAGTTGAATCCCATTAGGTTTAAATGTATTGTTGTTTGGAGCATTGTGCATGTCTTACCTGCCATGAGATTTGCATATGTGTTTGCCTCCCATGGGGGTCCCCAAGTTCCTTATAACTAGACAGGGAGGAGAGAAAATCCCAAATCGATGCAGACAAACGTGTTAACCCACAAGTGGATAACTGAGATGGAACATAATTAAAATTTGTTCCTGCATTCTGTGCCCAAGTGATCCACTGGGTCCGGGGAGCTTCTTCCAGGGAGATAAAACCTGCAGGGTTCCTGCCTGAATCCTTCTCAGTCTTTCTCCTACAGCTCCGTCTGGCTGTTGGTCTCAGATGAAAGGGAATGACCTATCCTTTCTCTTGCTTTTTCCCCAGGGTCCTACGAGTGTGGAATATGTGGGAAGAAATACAAATATTATAACTGTTTCCAGACCCATGTGCGAGCACATCGAGGTAGGAAGCTTTTCTGCATCCTTGGCTTTGGTCTCAGATTGGTGCAAGAAGGAGGGGGTGGGGTGGGTGAGAAACTGGCCCCTCTGTTTCCTTCTGCCGACCCTGCCCTGGCCACAAATAGGATCTGGGCTGGACGAAAAAAAGTCACAGAGCTTTGATTTCTACCTGTCCTGTGGGGGAGAATGTAGAGGACTCGGTGTTCTCTGAAATGGGGAGCATGTCTCCCTTGGTCAGAGCTTGCAGTGTGATGCAGGTAATGGACTGAGAAAACCCAAGGCGTTTGAGAGGTGGGGGCAGTGCGGGGGCCCTGATTGGACCAGCAGGGGAGTCTTGCTGGGGCATCCTGCTCCCTTGACACTTAGGCAATGCCAGAGGCCTCTCAGCTTTTCAGGTGTATTGAAGCTCCCTGGGGGCAGGACCCGTGCCTCGATCTCCTGTTCCTCATGGTTAAAACATTTGATCCTGGTGGTATCCTGGGGCTGGCCTGGCAGCCCGACTTTTCTGGGCTGTGCTTCCCTACAAAACTCATCCTTGTCTTACGGGAGGGATTAGGGTCAGGTGTCTCTAGGTAAGGACGTGACCTGGGATTGAACAAGGGAGTGAGATCGAGGAGCGTCAGGACAGTGGAAGCTGGTCTGAGGGAATGGGAAGGGGATCTGCTCTCCCACCATCAGAGCAGCATCAGCCACACTCCCACTTCTGCTTCCTGTGCCTCAAAAGCAGTTTTTCTGGTCCTCTGCTCCCTCCTCCCTATATGGACTCACGTGCCTGTCCTGCCTTCTCTTACAGACACTGAAGCAGCCTCAGGTGAAGGAGCATCACAGGGCAGTAAGTATCTTGCAGATTTCGTGGGGAAGAAGGGAAGGGCAGGGGAGACTGAGTCAGGGAACCCAGGATAGGCTGATTTTTGGACTCAGCCATGGAAGGGTGTGTGTCAGGATCTGGGCCAGCTTGTCTGGAGAAAGAGCTTTCCTTGGTTAAGGGATAAGAGCAGCAGCCCTGGGAGGGTCCTGACCAGCCTTCCCTTTGGATTCAGGATGAGGGAGACTGAGAGCCGGCATTTCTGTGATCCTGAAAAAGTGACTTTCCCTCTCTGGACCTCTGTTTCTCCCTTTTGTAAAATGAGAGGGTGGGACGGTGCGATTTCCCCAGCTCTGTCACAGGAAAGCCTGCAGCCTGTCCTCCTGAAGCCCAGTGAGGGCACCTTCCGCTGTCCTCCTCAGCCTCCAGTTGTCCTCCCAGCTTTCAATAGCTCCCTTCTTTTCCTGGGCTGTTGATTTGCCTGAGTGTATTTAAAGAATTTCCCCATTTAATCTTTCCTTCCTTTGCTATTTTGAGTCCCTGTTGCCTTTCCAGCCCTCCCCTCAATGGCCTGGTTTGTACGCCTCTTGGCTTCCTTTGTGTGGAAAGACTTGCTGGTTGCTGTGGTCTTTATGGCCGGGGATATTTTTACCTCCTCGATTGCTCTTTCCTCCCTCAGTTCAATGTTACTCATTTTTTCTCCCCATGTTTATTGTCTTCTTTCTCGGGGCCTGCCCCCACCCAAGTAGAATATGTGGGGCCGGGCAACTGCTGCTAGCTTCCTGCCCAATCACCTTGACTGTACAGCTGATCCAATGGCCTGGTCATGGAGTGAGTTAGTCATACAGTAGAGCCCAGCAATATTAGAACCAGAGTCTTAAAACTCAGGAATGAATAAATAAGGGAGAAAGAGAGAAGGAGAGAGAAAAGAGAGAGATAAACACAGAGACAGAGAGAGAGAGACACACACAGAGAAAGACAGAGAGACAGAGATAGAGAGAGGAGACAGAGAAAGACACAGAGACAGAGAGATAGAGAGATAGAGAGAGGAGACAGAGAGAGAGATAGAGGAGACAGAGACACACAGAGAAAGACAGAGAGATAGAGATAGAGAGAGGAGACACAGAGAAAGACAGAGAGACAGAGAGAGAGAGAGGAGACAGAGACAGAGAGATAGAGGAGACAGAGAGACAGAGACACACAGAGAAAGACAGAGAGACAGAGATAGAGAGAGGAGACACAGAGAAAGACAGAGACAGAGAGAGAGAGAGGAGACAGAGAAAAACAGAGAGAGAGAGAGAGAGAGAGAGAGAGAGAGAGAGGAGACAGACACAGAGACAGAGAGAGATAGAGGAGACAGAGAGACAGAGACACACAGAGAAAGACAGAGAGACAGAGATAGAGAGAGGAGGCAAAGAGACACAGAGACAGAGATAGAGGAGACAGAGAGACAGAGACACACACAGGGACACACAGAAATAGAGAAAGAGCAAAAGAGAGAGGAAAGGAGGGAAGAAAGGACGATGGGCTTGTTGAGTGTTAAGCAGGGGCAGCAAGGTGGCCCAGTGGATGGATCACAGTTCCTGGGCACCTGAGGACCTGAGCTCCTGGGCAAATCACTTCACCCCAATTACCTCAGAAAACCAAGAACAAACCAAAAAAGCATTTCACATGTGCCAAGTACTTTGCTAAGCACTGTTACAAATAGAGGAGCTCCTTTTCTGGAGAGGCAGCCCATAAAAGAAGGTTTAGCTTCTGGATAGATAAGAAGGCCTAGAAATCCTAAGGGTGCCTGGGAATAATCTGAAGGAAGTGGTTTGCCCAGGGTCATAGATCTAGCTTGCAGCAGTGTCAGGACTAGAACTCAGGGCTGTCACTGATACATTTCTTGTGAACTTTGGCCTGCATCTTCAGAAGCCCATCCTACTGTCCATCCCCTTGGCAGGTTGTCCCAGCCTTAGCCATTGCCTGCCAAGCTCAGAATATCAATCAGGAATGGGGCTGCCAGCTCCCCACATGCAGGACAATTAGTCTCTTTCCCTAAGTGTTTGCTTAAGCACTTAAAGCATGAAGCTGTAACTGTAATGTGCCCATGAATAATGCACTCTCTGTTCCCAAGCTCAATTAATTAAGAGGCAGACGTTCTTTCCTGCAGAGAAAACCACCCGGTCACCCGTGGCCTTTGTGGTGGGTGGCAGGCAAGTGACTTCTCTGTGTTTGAGTTGGTGGTAACTGCCTGTTCCCTGTGAAAGAAGTGGACATGTGAGCATAAGGCATCCCACTGGCGACCTGGGAGGGCAGCTTGGAGAGCAGTCAGCAAATGCTAAGGAATCATCTAGTCCAACCCCTTCATTTTTATAGATTTGGAAACTGAGGCCCAGAGAGGGGGATTGCCTTGATTCAGAGGTGAGGGGAGCTGGGATTATGACTTGAGTGTCATACCCACTTGTAAAATGCTCTTTCCTCCATGCTGGTAGGTCTTGTTTCTGTTTTATAGATGAAAAGAAACAAGGCAGGTAAAAGGTGAGTCAGTGATCAAGTCTTCAGCTTGTCCCTCCGGCCCTGCTTGAGCCTCTCCCCAATAGAATCCTGCAAATTTGAGTCTAGTGTGTTTTCTCCCCTTCTTCCTGATCATTCTGAGCTTCTGAATCCTCAGGGAGTGATTATACAAATTGGAGTTTTCAAAATATGATTCCATACTCGATTCCAGGTTCTCTAATAAAAATAAGCTGTCATTTATATAGTACTTTGAGGTTTACAAAGAACTTTACAAATATCATTTTGTTTGATCCTAAAACAGCCCCATGAGGTAGATGCTGTTGTTATCCCCATTTTACAGATGGGGGAACTGAGGCAAACAAAGATTAAATGATCACACAGCTAGCAAATCTCCAAGACCAGATCTAAATTCAGGTGTTCCCGGCTTCAGGCCCAGTGCTGTCTCTGCTGCCACCTAGCTGCCTCTGATTTATTAGACTAGACCTCCTTCTAGTAGTTTTTGCTCTTTGTTGTCTGTGAGTCTTGCTCTCCTCACACAGACTGTGAAGTTTGTGAGGGTAGAAGATCTCTGGGCTTACAGTCTTCAGTTCAAAACCAAAATAGCTCAGTAAGTTCTTCTAGACTTAAGTGCTTTTTCTTTGGCGTCTAACAGTGGCTTAAGGAGAGAATAAGTAGGGGTCAGCAGATATCCCAGAACCTTCTGCAGTGAGCATTGCCAGGTGGCAGAATGGCCTGAGGACGTTTTTCAGGGCACCCCTAATTCAGG
Source organism: Myrmecobius fasciatus (assembly GCA_023553655.1). Taxonomy (NCBI): domain Eukaryota; kingdom Metazoa; phylum Chordata; class Mammalia; order Dasyuromorphia; family Myrmecobiidae; genus Myrmecobius; species Myrmecobius fasciatus. The sequence goes on along the minus strand of JAJPUD010011284.1, from coordinate 43,200 downwards.
AGATGGACATAGTTAGCATAGGACAGTTGGTGTCAAGTTAAAATAGAAATGGGATGTTAAACCATGACTAAAGACCCTGTGATCTCTCAAAATAACTGACACTAACCTGAGCCACTCCTGACTGAGGTCACCCAGCCTGCTGCTCTCATCCCTGAACGGCCCAGAAGAATTTCACATTTCCTGTTTTCTCTCCACTGCTCCCACAGACAACTTTAGGTACACGTGTGATATCTGTGGGAAGAAATATAAATATTACAGCTGTTTTCAAGAGCACCGAGACCTCCATGCTGTGGATGGTGAGTGGAACAACTCCTACTTTGGGGCCTTCCTAGGGATTATGAGCCTGAACAGGAAGGATTCAGGATGACCCATTTCTTGCTTAGGGGAGCCATGGGCTGCTCAGTCCCCTGCATCCTGCTAGAAGAATTGGTACATAACAGACTCTTTCCTCCATTGCTTTCTTCTCATAACCATCTCTCCTCATTTCTGTCTCCCCTCTCTTTCTTTTATCTTTTCTTCCTTTCAGTGGCTCATTGGTTATTTCTTTAAACCATCTGTCTCTCTCTCTCTCTCCCCCTCCCCATGACAGTTGTTGAGCCCTGAGCTGGAAACACAGTCCTGGCTCCAGGCCCAGACACAAATGAAGATAAAAAAGACCCTCTTTCACTTGAGTAGTGACCACAAATAAATTAAATAGTGCATTTGTTATGTGTCTGTGGGGTGCAAAGTGATGGACTGCCTTGGACCACTGGGCACAGACAAGGGGAACATGAGTGTGATCCCCATAGGAGGCAGGGTGATCTCAAGGAGTTATGTCCATGAGGAAGCAAGATTTGAGCCTGATTGGGTTGGGTTGAGGGCATCATCATATCCAGCCACATCTCCCCGTGGTCCTTGGCTGTTGCCTGGAGACGCCTGTTGAGATTGGTCCTGGGACTTGGTTTGATGACACCCTTTCTGCCGCCCCACCTTCCCCGTTGTAGTTTCTTGGCCTCTGTTTAGGGAGCCGATTGTTCCAAGAGTGGTGAGGGTCCCAAGGGCAGGTTGGTGGTGGTGGCTCAGGTCCCTGGGATGAGGTGCCCCCTGAGAGAAGCAGAGCCCTTTCCCTGGGGTGAAATACTAGCACTCATTTGCTTCCTTCCTTCCCTCTGCTACTGCCGCCACCTCCTATCCGGGCTCAGTGTTTAGTGTCGAAGGAGCCCCAGAAAACCGGGCAGGTAAGTCCTTGGCCTCTTCTTCCCTTGTTCCTCCCCTTTCCCATGACCAGGGTCCCAGCCCTCGCACGGAGTGGCATCCTTGGGAAGCTAAATGACATTTGTTCTCCTGCAGACCCTTTTGAGCAATCTGTCGTGGCTACAGATGAAGTAAAGGAGGAGCCTCCAGAGCCATTCCAGAAAATTGGGCCAAGTATGCTCACCTGGGAGGGTTCAAGGGCATGGGGGGGAGGGGTCCCTGTGGACGTGACCAGCCATTCAAAGGGGAGTCTGCAAAAAGTGGCTTACTAACTCTTAAAAGAGAGATGGGGAGGACAAAGGGATCAAGGCAGGTGGACGGTGTTCAGTAGTTGATATTAAAGCCTGATCCTGCTGCTCATTTTGTTAATCATCTTTCTAATGTAAGGCATCAATCAGTGCCTGAAACCCTTTTGACTTTGATGTTGTTATCATATTTTGCCCTGGAATGTTTTCTTTGTCTTTCATCTTCAAGTGATAAGTAGGTAAAAATGAAGGGGTGGGAATAGGGAAGAAAGAAAGAGGGAGGGAGGAAGGAAGGAAGGAAGGAAGAAAAAAGAAGGAAGGAGGGAGGAAAAGAGAAAGGGAGGAAGGGAAAAAGAAGGGAAAGAAAGAAGGAAGGAAGGATGAAGGAAGGAAGAAAGGAAAGAAGAAAGTAAGAAAGGAATAAAAAGGGAAGGAAGGAAAGAAGAAAAAAGGAGGGAAGAATGGAGAAAGGAAGGAAGAAGAAAAAAAGGAGGGAGGAAAGAAGAGAAAGGAAGGAAGGGAGAAAAGAAGAAAGAAAAAGAAGGAAGAAAGAAGAAAAGAAGGAGGGAGGAAAGGAGAGGAAGGGAAGGAAGAAGGAAGGAAAGTTTTTTGAAATTTCGAGGAGGCAGCTTTTGAGATGCCACTAACTACAAGCTTGGGAAGGAAGGAAGGGAGGAAAAAAAAGAAGGAAGAACAAAAGAAAGGAAGTCTGTTGCACGTGGTATGGAGGCCTGGCTCCAAGACAAATAAAATGAAATCTCTCCCTCCGAGCCTGGCGTCCCTAGGCAGGAGCAGTGGGCAGGATGGCTAGAGTAGAGACAATGCGACGTGGACTTCCAGATCCTCCTGTAGGAGGGAGTTGATGGTGACAAGGCGATTCCTCTGCCAACCCATTTTTATTCTTTTTCACAGAAACTGGTAATTATACCTGTGAATTTTGTGGCAAGCAGTACAAGTACTACACCCCTTACCAAGAGCACGTGGCCCTTCATGCCCCCATCAGTGAGTATCTGCTAAGGATGGCAGGAGGGGGCAGCTGGGGGGGGGTCGGTCCTGGGAGGGAAGAAACCAGCAGGGGGTTCCTGCTGTGGCTGAAGTGCACGAGGTGACCTGCTTCTAGGGCCATCTCTCAGAGCCATCCTCTCCAGTGCATGTGACATGGAGCCACCCTGTGGCAGGACCTTGTCATAGCTGGCAATTTCCCTAAATTCTGCCTAGGAGAGCCTGGAGCACCAGCGGCCTGGTACTGTGTGGGGAAGCACTGGGGTATAAGTCAGACTTGCTTCAAGTCCTGGTTCTGCTATTTCAGTACCTGTGTGTGTTGGGCAGTCTTCAGTTTTCTCATCTGTAAAATGGATAGATGCTCCCTGAGGTTCTTGGGCTTCGAAGTCTGTGATCCTGTGATAGATAGGACAGGACCCCTTTGCCTGGGGAGCCTGGCTGGGTGGAGGATCTCTGGAGAGGGGGGGGGAGAGGAGTGACGTCATCCTTAGGCCTGACTTGCTCTGGGAGAGGGGGTGCATCTTCTCAGTTCCTTGGCTGCTCAACTAAGTTGTGACCCCTTAATTTCTAAAAGCCCAGACTCCTTACTGTGCTCTGAGCTGACCTAGGAAATCCCCTGGGATGAGAGCCCTGGCAGCTTCTAGCAGGGGACCATGAAGATCTCGGGACTGAAAGGGACTTTAGGGTAATCTGGCCCAGCCTTATACCCCCAGGTGAGAATTCTCTCTGGGCCCTCCAGACAGGCGATCGTTGCTTCTGGGCCATGTGATGGAGGTGACTTGGCTTTCCAGCTGGGTTTGTGGGGTGCCCTTTGTAGGGTAAGACCTTTTTCTCTTTCTTCTTCTTTCCCCTTTCTTCCTGACAGAAGTCAGAATTAGAATCATCCATATAGAGCTGAAAGGAGCCTTAGAGAGTGCTGAGTCTCTCTTACAATTGAGGAAACTGAGGCCCTGAGAGGTTAATCAATTTGCTGTTTTCTGAAATAAGATCTGAAACTGGGCCTTCCTCTGGACGGATGCCGAGCCATCCTGATATCCCAAATCCCTTTAGTTCCAGGACTCTGGAAACTTATCATTGGTTGTACTCAGTGAATGGAGTAAGGGGACAGTGCATTGTACTAGAAAAGACATTGATGGGCAAGCGGGAACCTTGTGCTTGTGTTCCCTCTTGGCTACTCATTTGTTCCCTGCCCTTGGATAAATCACTTTCTTCTGGACCTGTTTTCACATATGTAAAAAAGAGGATTGGAAGAGTTGGTCTTTGGGGCTTTTTCCATCTCTGAGATTTTGTGATTCTCTTTTCTTCTCCCTGGCCTGTGTTGGATAGATAAAAATGTCTCATCCCCATAGTGACCTTTGTCTCATTAGCCCAGCTAGGGCCATTGGGCTTGTAAAGTCCCTCTCTTCTCTTCAGAGGCGCAGGTTTTGACTGTGACCTACTCTGGAGCTCTTGGGCATGGACTAATTCACACATCCTGCATTAGGTCTTTGTCTTTCCACCTGCTACCATGTGCTTTTGCCACTCTGGGTCAGGGCCCCTCAGAGAGTCCAAGACCTGTGTTTGGTAGCCTTAGACCCTGTTGGGCTTTCATGCCTTGTAAATATAGCAAAGGTTTCCACTTGTCTCAGGCATTTAGAACGTATCATCTCTTACACAGAGATTGTTGGGTAGGAGGATTCTTGGCGTTTCTTTATAGGACTCTGGGGAGATGGATCCTCTAGTTGCCCCTTCTATCCATGTGCTGGTTCTAGACCCCCATGAGTACTGTACATGATGATATTGGAGACAGGGGTGGTGGGATACAGGGGATGGTGGTGACCTCCTCTCCCTTTCTAGGTTAGCCTTTGCCCTATGACAGTTGACAGAAAGTTGGGAAGGAAGGAAGGGAGATGTTCACCATGATTCCTAGGTATGAAAAGGGCAAAGGGTACCCATGGATGAAATCTCACCTTCCAGAAGTAGTGTTTTCTGGACTGCCATTGTACATGGAACACAGGGATGAAGTGAGGCTGGGACCAAAAAAATATCATCTGAAGGTGGAGATGGTAACCAGTTTCTCTGTCTTCCATGGCAATGAGTTGTCCAGACCAAGCCTGGGGGATTCCCCAAGAATTCCTAACTGCAGCCTTCAGATCAAATTCTCACCCCTTTGGTGAGGGGGGAGTTTCAGGGGAGCCACACCTGGGAACCTTTAAGAAGAGAACAAACGAGGTACACACAAAGTTGAGGGCCATGGGATTCTGGGAGCTGAAAGCCCAGAAGCCTCTGGAGAGGGGGCTAGATGAAGCAGAGGATTTAATAGAAAGAAGACTGGGTTTGCACTGGAGGACTTCTATTGAACTCCCAGATTGCTACCCGTATATTATTGGGCAAGACACTTGGCTTTCTTAAACGTTGACTTCATCTGTGAAAGGAGGAGGTTGGACCAGGTAATAATCTTAAGTTTTAGGATCTTGTGATTCCCCCACTCCCATGAGAGTTGATCCCTTCTGCTGAATTCATGTCATGAGGGAAATGTGCAGGCTAGAGCCATTGCAGTAGGCCAGACCCCTGTCTGACTTTTCCAAGGGAAGAAAGGCAAAAGCCTCCCCCTCAGGTTGTGCTTCAGAGGAGTGTGTAGCACAGAGCGAAGCTTGTGGATGGCAGAATGAAAGGAGCCATCTGCTAAGGATGGCACAGTGAGCTAGCTTCTTTGTGTGTATCTGTAAAGGTACCAATGCTCATTCGTGCATGTGTCAGGACTCCCTGGGCAGAGTTTCTGCTGGTGTACAGAAGGTTTCTGTCTGTGTGGTGCATAGGGAACAGCTGTGTAGACCAGTATCCATTGGAGAGAGGTTGTATGTATCATTAGGAAATAGGAATCTGTATCAGTGCCTACTGGAAAGAAGGGATCCTTCCCATCAGACAGAGAGCATTTATTAGCATCAGTTCCCATGAGGAAGAAGGGCATCTGCTGATATCTGCTAGACAGAGGGCATCTGTGAGTAAGCATTTGTGGCTACTCATACCTTTTCAGTTCCCACTAGACAGAGGGCATCTATCAGTTTCAAATCCCATGTCTACTGGACAGGGTATCCTTGCATGGCAGCACCCACCAGCCAGTGGGCATCTATATGTCAGTAACTGCTCGGAAGGAGAGATTTCTCATTACCTGCCAGACAGGTTGTCATTTTCACCTGATGGTGTCTACTAGGCAGATGGCATCTGCTCATGTTTAGCAGGCAGAGGGCCTTTGTGTGTCAATGCTCACTGGGTAGAAAGTATCTGCCAGCATCCACTACACAATAAGATGCCAAGGGTCCCCACCCCTGGGCTTTGGCCGGTGCTAGATGTGTGGCTCTGAGGTTCCCGAATGTCCAGCTCTCCCTGAGGTGATCTTGAGAAGTTTTTCTTGGGCAAACCTGGGGGTGATGATGGGTGAGGAGAAGTGTCACTTTGTTGGGTAGTGATTGGGGCTAGGAGATTAGGTCTTTCATAAGAGACTGACTTTTCTAGGTCCCTCTTTTGTTAGCTGATTCCTGTCCTTGTCACAGGGCTCTTTCCTCATACAAGCCAGGTTCCCTTGGAAGAATATATACCCTGGGATTTTCTGTACACCAGTGCACGGTGCCTTCTCCCCACTCGTCCAGTGACCCTGGGCCCTGGGAGCTGGCACGTGTGGGCCTCTCCTGCATGGCCCCTAATGGAGCAGTCAGGAACATCTGCTAAGGGCCTGGGGAGAGGAGGATGTCCAGAATGGGTTTACACTCAATTAATTTTTAATTATGTCACTTAATAAAGTTGTTAACCAACTGAGAATGTGCCTTGTCTTTATTTCTTGGGAAGAGCTGCTTTTGTCCTTCCCATTTCACTTCCTGTTCTCCCTCACCTCACTCTTTCCAACTTTATCCAGCTATCCCTGGCAAGACCCACCTCCTCACAGCCTTATCCCTGTACCTCTGCAGAACCCTAATCAGCCTGAGGGTCTTCCATCAGTGTCTCACACTGTGTATATTTGGGCAAATCACTTCCTCTCTCCTGGGCCCCACTCTTCATCTATAACATTAAATGGATTAGACTGTGTGGTCTCTAAGGTCCTTCTAGCTCTGAGATTCTAGGATTCTAGTGAATAGATTGGGGCCTAGTGTAGGTGTTCTAGCATTTCCCAGTTGTACAAAGTGCCCCTTGGAAACACTTCATCTTTCCTATTCTTCTTTCCACCTTTTCTACTAGGACACATCCATGTGTCTCCTTCTGGACATTTGGAGACACCTCTTGATCGGTTCCTTCCCTTTTATTTCCATTTGCTGCTTTTCCAGCCTCAGCCAGATTAGAGTTCAAGTTTTTCCTCTGTCTCCATTGGCTTGGACAGGACCACTTTCTAGGTCTGATGGAGAGGCTCACCTGACCACTTGTAATGGGCCCCATCCTTCATCAAACATCACACTCTTAGATGCACTGTTGCAGCATATTGTCTTCAGAAATCTAGTTTTGCTTACTCAATTTAGCTTTCCCAGCTACATAGTGAAGCTTAATTGTGGTCCTCCTTCCCTGAAATCCTGAGAACTCTTGGGGGGAAAGCCTGGTGTCTGATCTAGACATTCCAGAAACTGTCATGGAATGAGTTAAATGATCCAATCTTTGAGTCCCAGTTCTCCATAGCTAACACCAGATCACAAAACATCCCAACTTTAGGAACGGGGTAGGATAATCTCTGTGAGCAACTAGGTGGTGTAATGGATAGAATATTGGGTCTAGGGCAAGAAGACTCCAATTTGTGAGTTTAAATCCAATCTCAGACTCTTCCTAGCTTTCCTAGTTTCCTGGACAAGTGACTATTTATTCAGTTTCCTCATCTGTAAAATGAGCTTAAAAAGGAAATAGCAAATCACTGAAGTATTCTTGCCAAGAAAACCCCAAATGGGTCACAAAGAATTGGACGTGATTGAAATGACTCAACAATAACAAGGAGTGGTCTATCCCCAGCAGTTTTTTTTTTATCATAGCTTCTAATTCTGATTTCTGTAGAGCAATTCTCATAAGACAGGCTATCAAGAATTTCTGCTTTTCTTCTAGCCCCTTTCATCCATTCATCTAGCCACCATTTTCTCTCCCCTCTCAGTTTTAAAGAGGAGGGACTGGGATATTTAGCCCAGGGAATAGACTGCATCCCTTCTCACCTCTGAATCTTATACTCTTTAATTTTTGTCAAAATTCAGCTCAAGGGTCTCCTGCATATGTTCCTCCTCAAAAAAATTACCTTGTGTTTATTTTGTATATAATGTATATATACGCATTATCTTGCCACTTAGAATGTAAACCCCGTAAGGGCAGGGACTTCATTTTCTTATTCCCAAAATCTAGCACAGTCCCTGGTACATAGTAGGGATATGAGTAGGGATTGAACCTGTGATTTTATTGTTAGGAGGAATTCCAGAATGGAAAGACTTCCTCAACAAAAGCAACAAAAACCTTCTCTATAACTTAAGGTTTTTGAGAGCTATCATTTAGTATATATTTCTTTATTGATTGAGAAAACTGAAGGGGACTTGATAGCTTGTCTTTAAGTATTTGAAGTCTATCATGAAAAATATTTATTTAGATTCTTTGGCCTAGAAGTGGAACAAGAAACAGCCAGTAAAAGCTGCAAAGAAGCATGTTAAGGCTTTATTATAGGGAACATTTATTAACTATGGGAGCTGTCCAGAAGTGGAATGAGATGTTTCATGAGGTCCCTCATTGAAGAGAGTGTAGCCCAGATAACTACCTGTCATATATGTTATGATGGTGATTCTTTTCAGCATAGATTAAACTAGATGGCTGCAAAGGTATCTTCCAGAGCTAAATACTATGAGTCTTTGATGTCATATTTTCCATATAGGAACTTGAGAAATAGCCCATATATTTTGAGATACCCAGAAATGTGCTTTAGACTTCTGCCTGTCTGGAAAACCAAATATGGATTTAAGTGGCAGAATACTCAGGTACATTTTAGCATGAGGACAAGAGACTTCATCTAGAACTAAGCAGAACTCTTCCTGTAACAGGATGGCCTAATAGCAGGTTTTCTTGATGGTGTTTCATAGTAGAAAATTCTCATTGTATTGGGGTTTGGGGGTGATCTCCCAGAAAGAAAAATATGTGATATTGGTGATTTGTCCATTGTTTCTAAGGTTGGCTAAAGCATATTTTGTTTTTTTTTTTTAATTTTATGTTCATCATTATAGGAAATGGAAAATTTCAGCTACTAGTTAATGAAGATAAAGATGTGATGTTTTTCCTGTCCAAATTTATAGATACCCTGAAATTTATCCAAAGACCCCAGATTAAGAATCCTTGATCTAGAAAAAAGGAAATTGGAGCTAATATTTCTTCTAAGGCACTTGAAAAGAGTTGGGATTGCCAAGCAAAAGAGAGGAAGTAGGTGGCTTGGTATTGAATAATTGTTAAGGGCTTCCATCTTTTCATCACAAAACCCAGCTATCATTGTGGATAGAGAAAATTACTGCAAGAGATAACTTTACCAAGTGATATTTAATCCAAAAGTTTGACTAAAGACCCTGTTCCATAAGACCTAGACAAGTTTGGAAGAATGTAGAAGAAAAGGCAAGAGAACTGGCTAGAAGGAGGCAGGATCCTTCGGTACAAATTAGTCCTCAATTCTTTCTAAACAGAAGCCTATTTTTTGTTGGGTTAGAGCTACAAATGAGATTAGATTTAGGATTAGTTGGTATGTGACATATAAACTAGTAATTTAATTTAGGAATTAAAGAAACAGATTAATTAAGATAACAAAATTGAACTAGAAATGGGAAGAACTGAGCCATCATGCTGGATCTTCTATTGACTAGTCCTATGAATCTTAAGCAATTCATGTTACCACCTTGGGCTTAGTTTACTTTTTAAAAATTAAAATTTTTATTCATTTTTTTTAGCTATTTCTCAATTATGTATAGAAAATACTTAACATCATTTAAAAAGTTTTTTAATTCTCTCCTTCCCGCTTCTCTTAATATTTCCACAATAACCATGTAGCAAAAGAAAGCACAAACAAAATAAAATGATACAAATAAAATAAAAAATAGTATTCTTCAATCTGCATTTAACCCGGGAGTTTATCAGTTTTCTCTCTTCTAGAGGTAGATAGCATTCTTCATCTTGAGTCTTTTGGGATTGCCTTGAACCATTGTCTTGATTAGAGTAGTTAAATCTTTCACAATTGGTCATCCTTACAATATTTATGTTATATACAATGTTCTCCTGGTTCTGTTCACTTCCCTTGGCATCAGATCATGTAAATCTTAGCAGATTTTTTGGAAACCATCCTGCTTGTCTTTTCTTAAAGCACAATATTATTCTGTCACAATAATATACCACAACTCATTTCTTAATCTTTGCAGTAGAGATAATAATTTCTGCCCTGTCTGCTTTGCAGGGTATTTGTGAGGATTCAGTGAAAGGAAAGGTGTAAAATAATTTTGAAGATTTATGGGGCATGATATGATGCTAGTAAGTATTGTATTCTCATGCACTTCCCAGGACTGAGTGAATTAATGTTGCTATTTCCAAAAAGCTAACTTTTGGTTTTTCAAACTTAGTAAAGTTAAATTTGTAGAGTTAACCATCATATTTATTCTGCAATTATTTGTATGTGAGCAAGTTTGCATGTACATCACCTTGTGTGAATATTCTTAAGTACTTTCAGATGCCATTTAAGCTGATTATAAGTAATTCTACTTCTTTCTTCTGAAGTTCACCATCCTTTTTTCATATCTTCTTTTGTGCCAGCTCCTTCTCCTTTTGAAAAAGTACATTTCCCATGGCTATGGGCTAGAGTTGCTGCAGGGCAGGAATGAATCTGTTTTGAGAGATAAATAGAACATAAATTACTTGAGTTAGAACTCCCCATTTAATAAGAAATATTGGGAAAACTGGAAAGCAGTTGGGCAAAAATTAAGTTTAGATCAGCGTCTTATACCATGTACACAATCATCTCAAAATGGATATGAAAAATGAGAGCAAAGGGAGTTTAACTTTCTTTAGCCCCATCTCAGTAAAGACATAGCTTGCTTAACTCTTGTTGTCCCCAGACCTAGATTGAGACCATAGGTCTCAATTCTGCCATTAAATCATAGGATGACTTTAGGTCACATCACTTCTTTCTGGGACCTTGATTTAATTTACAAAATTGGTGATTTGAACCAGATTATGGTCTGGCTCTGACATTTCATTGAGCCTAAGTCTACTTTTGGAAGGCTTGAGAATTAGAGATTTCCTCAAAATTAAGGTAGTGAAGCTTATCTTACAAACTGCTTTCTGATAGTACCTAAAGGGAAGAGACAGCTATTAGTCATCTACCTCCTCAAATATGTAAAGCTATCGTGGAAAGAAAAAAAAAAAGAGAGAAAGAGAGTAACAGTTTGTTGACATTAGAGAGATGAGGTTGGAGCTGAGTATTTCCTGTAAGGCACCTGGAAGAATTTGTGACCTCAGGTATGGTAGATGAAGTGGATGTCTTGGACTGATGCTCTGAAAAATTGCTTACCATCTTGCCACCACCAAGCTCAGCTATTATTGCGTATGGAAAAAATATGAACCATAGAGATTGTTTCATAGGTAAACTGAGATATGAAATATTTGAGTTTTAATTCCTCATTGGTACCAAGTAGCCTTATGTCCAATCAGGGATATCTGCTGGTATTATCAGAAGTGTTAGATACATGAATTTCTTTTAATTAGAGTAACTGTGATGTCAAAAAGGAGGAATATTGAGTTCTAGAACAAATGAAAACCACTTCCCACTCCCTTCCACCTTTCTACCAGATTTGTTATTCACAGAAATGCCCAGAAATGAATACAGTATCTGAATATCATGGACTAATAATATAGTAGCCTAAGACAATAACACAACAAAATTATCTAGTTATTTGGGATTATATCAGTAAAGCCATCTTAAATGTCTGTCTCATAGAATATTGCCTCCTATTATAATAGGGCCTATTATGTTCTTCTTTTGTTTTTATCCAGCATGCTATACATAGTAAGTTCTTAATAAATGCTGTTGAATTGGTTTGTTGAATATTAGCCCTAATATCCTGGCCATGTTTGGTTGAGGAAATGGTCCTATGATGGGTCTTTTCTGTGAAGGACTATTTGGGACACATTCTTTCTCTTCCTTTCAGAGTGTTAAGTATAAAGAATCCATCCAGAGGTGGGCACATGTCAAGAATAGATGCTTCAGCCCCAGGCCAGGAATGCAGGAGACTTTTTGATGATTAATGTTTTGTGTAGATGTTATTCTGATTGCCCAGCATCATGTTACCAACAAAATATTAAGAATTCCTGGAAATGGTTTGATTCTAGATGCTGCAGGGCTTTTTGAAAAACAGAGGGTACTCTGGATTTATGAGAATTGTCATTCACATCTCACTGGTTCTACTTTTCAAAGATTGTGCCTCCTGGTCCCTTATATGCTAAAAATCAAGAATCAACATTATCCCTCCTTATCGTGACCTTGCATCTTTTCATTGAACATTGTGTTATAGGTTTTTAAGCATGCTGACTAGGAAATCTTCTTTCTCATTCCTGGCATCATTATTGTGGGGATCATTCCTAATTTATAGTAGTTCTATCCTCCCTTTTCCTCCACCTCCACTCTCCACCCCCAAAGTAATTGCTTGGCTAAAGTGTATCATGGCATGGTTTGGTGATTCTCCATAACTCAGGTTTCCCTATAGAAGGGGGTATGAGGGAGGGATTCATGTCATTTATCAAGAATGATGACAGAGGGTAGAATTTGGTGAAGCTGTTCCCAGCTCCTTGCCCTTTTGGGGAGGTTTGTTGGTGGGGGAGGCCATGGTCATAAGAGGCTGCCAATCCAAGATGGCGGCACAGCCCACAGGAGAGCCTCGGGCAAGCCGACATTGAGGACCCGATCCTGCCAGGTACCTCCGCTGGGTGGGAGCCGTCTGACGAGCCGGACACTAGTTCTGAGTGTTCACATCCAGAGTTCTCTCGATCTCCACTCTACATGGCAGTGAAGACACAGGCGAGCCAGTCGGGCAAAAAAACGCCAGCTTCCATAGTCCGGTGCTCCACCCTTCTACAACGCACCTCCTCTGGTGCCCCTCCAGCCTCCCAAAACCAGATGTTCCGCGCTCCAAATTCCGGATCCCCAGGAAGCAAGGCAACCACAGGTACCAATGGCTTTTGTGGCTTCAACTTTCTTAACTGTTGGGTGGGCTTTCCACCTCTGAAGTGATCCCTGCCTTTCACTGCACATATCCCAGTCTTAGAGCGAATCCCATTGCTACACATAGCAAAAGGGCATGGAAGTGAAGCCTCCAGCAATGTGAACTGTCAATAAAGAGACCAGCAGCCCCCACACATCCCTATCTCTTGAGGAAAAGCCTTGATAAGACAAGACTATAAGAGTGGTAGTAAATCTGGTTTAAAATCTGGTGTCCTGAACTAATGGGAAACATTTGGACTAAGAACTGTAGTGAAAATTATTGTTTATTGTGTTTGATAAAAGTTGATGAAAGATCAGCCAGTTGGGAGAAAGTCCTTGTGCTGACATGTCAAGTTTTCAGTGTAATGATTTGCTTTTTTAACTGATAGTTCCAGCCCTCATTAGAGGCTAATAGACCATCCAAACAGTGCTTGATAAGTAGCAAAGTGATAAAATGTGCTTGTGTTTACACTTTGATTCCCAAGGTTATTTTTTAGAAAAACATCCTTTTGATGTGCTCAGAGTCTTTAATGAGAACAGCAGTTTAATAAACCATTAGGCTAGTAATTATTCTGGGCTCCTGACAGTTGTGAAAACACAGTGGCTGTTGTGTTACATTTTCACAAAAACTGGCATAAATGGCTATTATAAATAGAATTCTGAATAGAGAAAGTCTCTCCTAATATGACCATTGCTGATGGATATTAGTTCAGTCAAATTAATTATATAATTCATTCATATAGCAGGCATTTATCGATCTCCTACTGTGTGCTGATACTGTATAAATATGGCTTAAAGGATGCATTTCTTATCATGGGGCCTGATATTGGAAATCCTATGATTTACTATTTCTCTTAATGAGGGTCTCTCAGAGACAGGGTATGTTTTCCAGAAATACTGTCATTATCTTTGAAAATGGAAACTTCGGTTTTAGATGGGTCAGTAGATTGAGCTTGGTGGTCAGCTATAACATGACCAATCAAAATGGATTGAGTTGTATGCACTGTCAGCTTTCTCATGGGATGAATTGAAGATGACTGAGTCCTTAAGAAAGAAAATCCAGATTTTTGATCTAAAAGGTGATCAGTTCATTTAACTGCCAGGCTGGGTCCAGAGGATTTTGTTTATCCATTGATATGTGTTTAATCAGTTGATGTTTTAATTCTCCCTTTCTTGACTTTATTTGGTCTGAATGAAATTACAGGTGATTTCTAACCCTTTGATCAGCATAATTGTTATGGCTTCCTTATATAACCATCTTTTTTGTTTTAGAGCCAATTTTATTCTTTACCTCCATAGTCACTCTAGCTTCACTTCATTAATGAGGCAGTAAGAACAGGATATTCATTGAATCAGAATTTGCCGTCGACTTTTTCTTTCGTGTTTGTTTATCCCCTCCAATAGATTCAGGTACTTCCCCACTCCACCCCTTTGGAAGGGATGATTATAGCTGATCTTGACTTCCCAGAAGTTATAATAAGAGAGTGGGTCCCCTACCCCTCATTGGGTTTTTTACTCCACCCTCCTCCCCAATAACTCTATGGAAAATCCACTCTATCTTTTCCTCCACTATACTCTGTGTAAGTTATATAGCCTGAAGACCTTTATGAACAGTACTTTTAGAAAACAGGATTTCCATGTGATCCCCACTGCAAAATGAGCTATGGAGAGGAAAGGGAGGTATGGCAGGTTACCTTGGAATGCAGATTCTGGATGCTTCAATGGATATTGGAAGTCTTGGCTATTGTAGTCTGTATTTCCTCATCTCTAAGATGAAGAGGGTTGATGGGGAGGAAGGTAGGAAGAAGCATTTATTAAGCCATTATTAACACATTATTTTCTATGTGCATGGTATTAAGTGCTTTAAAAATATTCTTTCATTTGATCCTTAAAGTAACTCTGGAAGGTAGGTACTATTATTATCCTCATTTTAGAGTTGAAGAAACTGAGGCAGACATAGGTGAAATGACTTGTAAAGGGATCACATAGTTAATAAGTATATGAGATACGTTTTGAACTCAGATCTTCTGAGTTCAGGTCCAATACTTTATCCACTGCACCACTTGGCTGCCTCTGTTACTTCCTCATCTGTAAGACAAAGGGGTCGGACAGGATGACATCCAGGGTTTTTTGGTTCTGTTCTGAGTACCCACAGCAGAATGGGCAGCACTATGTTTTCACAACTAGTGGGGAATTGGATTGGGATAGGAATTGAGAAATATTGTCTAAATTCCCTGACAACTAAGTGTTAAATCCTGGAGGAGGACACTTCTTTTTCCAGCTCCCCACCTTGTTCAAGAGGAAGAATCCCTTTGTTTCCATAGGGTAACTAATAGAAGACCTTAAGCTGATGGAGCCAGTAACTTTGTTGCTACTCGGAATACAATATTGCCTCTTCTCTTCCAGGGATTCAAGCCCCTTCAGCTTAGAATCCTTGAGAAGTTTTGTCAAGTTTAGAACCTTGTGCTGAAAGAGTTAACTGACCCACTAGCCAGTTGTCCCTTTTTCTTTCTCATTCCTTCCCTCCTTTTTCTACTGCCTCCTTTAAAAAAATTTTCCAACTGGAGCCAGATTCCTCTTTGGAATGTCCTTTCAAAGACGAGCTGAGTGATCCCAGAAAAGTATCCTGGACTGAGAATCAGAAGACCTAGATATTCGCAAAGCCTCTCTCAGTATGGCCCTGGAAGAATTCCAATCCTCCTTTTGGCCCTCAGTTTCTTCATATATCAAATGCATGGTGTGCATTAGATGATGATTTCTATTGTGTAGCAAGTTGCCATTTTTTAGAAGTGTTTTGCACTTTAAAAGATCAAGATTTTCAATTTAGGCAGGGCAGGTGGAGAAACTGGGAAGTTTGAGGTTGGCACTGGGAGGTTGAGTTATTTCTCCCAGTTCGCCCTGCTACTGAGTGGCAAGGCTAAGATGAGACACTGAGGTTTTATCACTTGCAGCCCAGTGTTTTTTTTTTCTATACCAACTACTTCCATATCATAGAATCATGAATCTAGACCAGAAAGAGATAACCCCCTCATTTTACAGATGAGAAAAGGGGGAGTCAGAGGATATAAGTGATTTGCTAAAAGTTCCCTCAGCTTTGTATTAGCAGAAGATTTGAACCTAGTCTTTCTGGTTCCAAATCTTCCTCTTAAGATTGAGAATCTATACTTGGCCCTCCCTGGCTGAGCTATTACTACCACTGAGACCTGGCCAGATGGAAGATGGACACAAGATGGAAATGTTGTGCCATAGTGTTTTTGCTAATCAGCTGGCATCTTGCCAAGATAGTGCTAAAGAACTATTCTATGGACCAGTTGTAATTTAATTGATTACATTCTCTTCCCACTCTCTATCTATATTCCAAGGCCGTGTTGCCACTATTGGGTTTTAGGGGATACAAGGACCTCTGTTTCTCTTCCTCTCAGCATCTTCCTTTAAAGACTAGTGATGACCAATCACTTTCTCTCTCTCTCTCTCTCTCTCTCTCTCTCTCTCTCTCTCTCTCTCT
>JAJPUD010011284.1:3304-26995 GCA_023553655.1 Myrmecobius fasciatus | reverse complement strand
CTCTCTCTCTCTCTCTCTCTCTCTCTCTCTCTCTCTCTCTCTCTCTCCCCTACTCTCCCTCCCCCCTTTCTTTTTTTATTTCTCTCTTCCCTACCCAGCAGAAAGCGCCTTCAGTAGGAGAGTCGAGAGCAAAGCACAAAACAACTTTGAAGAAACGAATAGCAGTTCTCAAAATTCAAGTGGTGAGTATAAGCCCCAGGTAGAGAGAGCCTTTCTCATTGACCTTCCTGCTTCACCATTACCCCATCAGGACTACCATGATTTCCCCAAACCCTCATGTAGCTTCAGGTCCTGGGTTAACTTGCGGTGAATAGACACACAGTAGAGCATGCTTATCCTCAGCATACTCAGCAAGTCCCTTAGATATACTCCTATAGCCCTGTCTTCTCTGCATTTCCAAGAGAAACTTGTGCATCCAGTCACATTCAAAAAGCTGCCCATTCGCCCCTGTGCACTGAGAGAAACTCATCCTGACAGTGATGGGAAAGATAACCCCACTTCTTCCCTTTAGGTTAGCCTTGAAGTAAGCTGGTGAAGTCAGGCCTTATCCACACAGACCCAGGGGTAATATTGCTTGTAATAGTCCCTGTGAGAGGGAAGTGTGGGGTGGGAGAGAGAAGGCTGGCCCCAGAGCTAGCCAGATGAAGCTTTGTGTGCATGTGCCTTCTTTCCGTTTCTCCCTTTCTCACACACAGACACACAGGCCATGGGATCCTGTACAAGTCATGTAAACTTTTGGCATTCCCAGGGAATTCTCTGTGATACATTATAGAACAATTCTGGCTTTCATGGTAGAAGTTTCTTTACTAGGAGCTTTCCACACCAAGGAAATCACAGGTTTAGAGCTTTCTAATGGGAACCACAAGCCCTGGCCTATAGCATTTGAGCCTTAACCATAAAATAATTTCTAAAATGTTTTAAAATGGAGACTACATCTCACACTGTCTTATCTTTTCAAAGCCTTTTCACATGCCCTAGGTCTCATGCAGGGAAGTAGGGCAGGGTGTATTTTCTCCTATTTAGTGAAGAGCCAACAGAGGCCTTGCTGATGTCACTAGTTCCTGGCAGAGCCCAGACGTGTGCCCTCAGTTTTTCTGACCCAGAGCCCTGTACTTTTTCTACTGTCCCACATCTTCTCTTTCTCTTTCTACCTATTTGGATAAGAATAGTCCCATGATGTGGGACACTAGGGAGGTGAACTTTGTCTCTGCCCATTTAGAGGTCAGTTCAAGAATGATGAGATAGATATTCTTAACATGGGATTTGTGGGTTATAGACAGTAAAAGTTTCATGATCCTAGAAAAGGAGAGCTTTCTATGGGCTGGAGTAGCTAGGAAAATCTTTATAGGGGAACATGGAGTTTGAGCTTATCCTTGAAGGGTGGGCAGGTTTAGGAGACTGTGAGAATAACTGGCTGCAACAGAGATGCATAGTGGGGGACCAGTGGGAGGTTAGGTTGGAGAGGTAGGGGAATTCATTGTGGGATGGGCTGCATCTTCATGCACAAAAAAGCCTTTTGGAGCCTGTCTCCACTAAATCTGTTTCTTATTTGCAGAAGCTGCAAGCCCCCTGATTTCCAACCCATTCCCGCTCTTGCAGAGTAAGTGATGGGCATCGGGAAAGTGCCCAGGCTCTTTTGGTTGATACCAGCCTCTCAGTTGTGATGTCTCTCTTGGGATGCCTGGGAAGCCTAGGGAAGGTTGTGGGGAGGAGGTATGGTATGGGCATTGTGTAAGCATCTGTAACTTGGGTTAGGAGCTCTTGAAAAATATGACCTAGTTTCCTAAACTCTGAGCCTGGCATCTGGGTAGATTGGAGGCACTTGCTTAGACTGCAGTGGCTGGGGTAGTTGGGCTGGATTGTGGAAGGGACTGGTATTATGGGAGATGTTGACTTTCTCCAAGTTGCTTGTCTGGCAGTTGTGATTTACAGTAAGCTGTCTGTTAAAGAAACATCTCATTGTATGTCCAGAACTGTGTCTGGTAGACAGACCAGTTCATCACTTGGTTCTTTCTTCCTTTGTGCCTCTGAGACCTGCAGTTCGGGGGTTTGACCTCTCCCTTTTGACCATCTTTCTCTCCACCTTCCCACTTTTCTTCTCTCCCCCTCTACCTTCCCATCTGTCTTCTTTCCCTTACTTTACTCCTAATCTCCTATAATTCTCCTAAGACTTATTAAGTACCTGCTATGTGCTAGGCACTTTTCTGGGTACTGGATGATGAACAAAGACCTACCCTTTATCCTCAAGAAGCTTATATTCTACTGGGAGGGGAATTTAACATGTGCACAGATAACATAACACAAGGCAGAGTGACAAGGAGAAAAGGAATTTGCTTTTCCTCTCTGCCTCTTGGTCTGATTATTTTTTTTCTTTAGGGAACTGGGGGGACCTTCTTCAGGCTGGGATTGAGAGGTGACTTGAGGGCTTACTATGCCTAGATCCCAAACAAGAAGGCTTTTGGTCCACCCTTTTTAGGGGAGGATAGAGCAACTTTAAACTGGCTTTAAAAGAGCAGAAGCGAGAACAGTTTCTGCATAGAGTAGGAGAAATCAGGCCTTGACTCTTAATGATTTATCTTCGTCCAGGAATAGAAGGCTTAATTTAGGGAAGTAATCACCTGTCAGTCTTAACCCTGAGTTTTGTTGCTACCCCCTCACCTTTCAGGCCTTTTGATTCCAAATTGAATGGAAGGTTTCTGGTCAAGAATGAGATTGGTGAATTTATTCTCCTACGAATATTCCCCTTGGTTATCAAATGGAATTTCTTGGACATCTCTTCCATTACTAATTTCATTGTCTGGACATTCCCATCATGCCTTTTCCTTCCTTTTCTTCCCTTCTCCATCTCTTCTCCTTTTCCTCTTCAGTATCTCCCAGTTTTAGGACTTAAAGGGTGGGCAGAATGGACCCAGGAGGAGGGAGCTTGCGTCTTCTGCCTCAAACCTAGACCTCAGGTGTGAGAGTCACTTTAACAAAAATCTGGCCACTCTATGAAAGGTCCCATGCTTGCTATTGTGTGGCAGAAAAATAAGACATCAGAATGCTCACATAATGGTGGAAGCAAGATAAGACAATCAGCAAGAATTAATTAATAGCTGCTGTGTGCCAGGCATTATCCTGTGTATGAGAATAGAAAGTTCCGCCCTCAGGAGTTTACCTTCTATCAGGAAATGACATACACAAGTACAAACACATATTCAGACTCATTTCATGGAAACATCACTGGCAGTTGGGTGGTGGTAGTCAGAAAGGTCCCATAGAGGAAGAGGTGCTTGATGTGTATCAAGATAGAATACCAGCCTCTGCAGGATACACTGCAGGAGATGGGCAGGTGGAAGCAGGCGTGAGAAATACTCCCTTCCAGGGATGCTCAGAGAAAAGGGAAGCAGCCTGCTGCAGTGGAAAGAGTCCTGGGTTCAAATCCCATCACCTGTGTAATCTTGGGCTAGCCCCTTCACTCCCCTCAGTTTCTTCATCTGAGCTCTGAGGTCACAGATAAAGTGGCGTTCTAACTGGACCTGGAAGGACAGAGTTGGGCAGGGGAAATACAAGAAGAGAGATGTAGGGGTCAGGATGGGACAGCACATTCTAGGTGGTCATTATATGGAGTATCTTTAAGGATGCACATCTTGCAAGCCTGAAAGATATCCAATGACTTTTTCCAGTGAAAGGTTAGTAACCTGTCTTTCCCCCAAGTTGCAGTCCCGTCCGTCCTTTATCTCCATCAGTCAGTCCCTGAAAGAAACCCTATAGCTGTCTGCAGTCCTGCACTGGTAGAATTCCCAGGGGTTGGGCCCATGGCTCTTCAGGCCTCTGCGCCACTTTCCAACAAGAGGCAGAGTTTAGAAGTACATGGCACTCTGATTTCACTGGTTGGTGAGCGGCCTTGCTTTCGCATATCCCACAGCTTAGGAATGGTTTCTTGGGCCTCCTCTGCTTTCCTGTTCTTCCATCACTTCCTTTCAGAAATGTAAACAAAGGCTTCAGTCACTTTCTGAGCTTGATTATTATATATTTTTTTAAATTTCCCTGTGGTGCTATTTACCTGCCCAAACAAAGCCAAATATATCACTTTTAGGTCAAAAGGAAATAGCCTAAGAGAATTTATCAGTTCCCTCCTAAAAAAAAAAAAAAAAAAAAAAAAAGTTGGATAAGAACTATATATAAAAAAGGAGAATGTCCCAGGAAGTTGGTCTTCTCTTCTGGAGCAATCTGGAAGGCCAAAAGCACAGCACCTGCAGGATAGGCAGCATGACAGGTGTCTGATGGACATGTTGTAGGCAGGTGGAGGTGCAGGGCTCTGAGTGAAGCCAGCCGGCAGACAGCAGCATGTACATATGCACTGTGCAGCCTCGTGCTGATTGTAACCAGGTTGAAATGGTTTTTCCCAAACAGAACCTTACACCTGTGGCGCTTGTGGGATCCAGTTCCAGTTTTATAACAATCTCCTGGAGCACATGCAGTCCCATGCAGGTAAGCCCTGGGTGGGTAGGTGGCCAAGAGCCAAGGACCTCTCGCAAGGAGAGCCAAGGCCAAGGACCCAGGGTATGTGTTGCCCCGGAAGGCAGCCAGCATTTACCTGTGAGGTAGCCAGTCCTGTGGGAGGAGGGGAGGCCCACTGCACATCAGAAAATCTCCCCATAGCCTACATGAGAGTTTTATTCAAATCCAGAACAGCAGACATAGCACAGGCCTAGGAATTAGAAGATAAAGGTTCTGGTTCTGGTTCTGGTTCTGGTTCTCCCATTCACCTCCTATATGACCTGAGCAAGTGACTTGAGCCCTCTAGACCTCAGTTTACCCATCTGTAAGATGGAGATAGTAATGCTAGCCCATCCAGCTTCACAAGGCAGCCATCATCACATATGTGAAAGTACTAAAAAACTATTCCAATGAGTTGTATTGTCATTAGAGCTTGTCTAACCAAATCAGAGCTTGAATTCTGGCCTCAAATCCCCAGATCTAGCTACAGCACCAGACAAACTACCTCTAATACTTAAGTCTGATCTATGACCAAATTGTTAAATCAATGAATCCCAAAATTTAGAGTTAGAAAAAACCTTAGCATCCATCTAGTTTAACCATAAAACTGTCTCCTTGATAGTCTTGTAGTCTTTGCTTAAAGGCGTCCAAGGAGGGAGAAGCCACCAGCTTTCTAGATAGCTCATTTTACTTCTGGGTGGCTAGTCAGACTGATAGGAAGTTCTTCCTGACAGCAAGTCTGAGTTTGCTTCTAATTGTTCCTGGTTTTCTCCTCAAAGTCAAATTCTTCAGATACTTGAGGACCACTCAGTTTTCCCCTGAATCTTTTCTTCTTCAGACTAAACACCCATTTCCTTCTGCTGTACCTCATGTGACATAGACTTAGGGCCCTGACCATTCCCATTGTTCTCCTCTGGATATTGTCCAGTTTATCAGTGTCCTTCTACACTGTGGGCTCAGACCTGAACTCAGTATATCAAATGAGGTCTGACCTACATCAAAGAAACTAGCACCTTCTCATTCCCAGAAATCTTTGTCTCTTGCCTCTGCCTCTCTGTCCCATCCTTCCTGGCCCAAGACCCTGCTTATCACCTGGCCATTTCCTCCTACAGTCCCCACAACCTTCCCATACACTTCTTGATAATGGATGATGATGCTACTCCTTTATTTTAGTAGGCACCTTCTGAAGACTGAAATATCTTTAACATCCACAGGAGTATGCTTTTAGGAGTGAAATATCAGGCAGCAGAGTGGGTGGGCATTTTCTTTTGAGTAGGAATTCCTGCCTTATATCTCTTGGTGCCTGCTTGTGAAGTTAATCAGTACTGCTAGTAATTACATTACACTTGGATTGCTAATGGTGGCCCTGGGCAAGTGGCCCAAACAGTTTCCTGTGACATAGGTTTCAGAGACTCCAGTAATTCCACCCTTTTATTCCTCCTGGGAAGGTTAGGGATCATTCTACATTCTGGCAAGAGTTCCTGCTTTATATCCCTAGGGGACTTAACTGCATCTAATTAAGTTCACTCTGCTGAGAAAGGTGCAAAGGCAAGAGTGGAACTTGTTGGGATCATATTAAATTAGAACTCTCTTCAGCTTATTCATCCCAAGAATAGTAACTATCTTCATTTCATTAGCTGAATGGTCCTGTGAGATAGATCCCTACCTCCTCCAACAGTGTCATCTCAGGGGACAGTGTAGGTCTCTAAGTCTTCTGATTGGTCACTTTCCGTTAGCCAGGGACAAATTAAGATTCGATTCTCCTATCTTCAGAAGAGTCAGATGCCATAGCTTTGGGTAGGAGGGATCAGCAACCTAAGGCATATATTTTACCATTGCATACTGACTGGTTGTTGCTGCTTTCCTTTATCTCTTAGTGGGGACTTCTTTAACCATTCATCACTTCTCACTTTACATTAGAGACTGGACACAAGAATAACCTTCTTGCCCCATTCTCCATCTGCCTTCCATGTTATCTTGTAAACCATCATTACGATGCGAAGTGTAGTGTACAGACATGTAATTCCTACTATTAGGGGAAATGGATGCTGTTGGTTTGATTCAGGAGTTCTGAACTGCAACAGGGCCAAAACTTAGCAAGTTTTCATACTACATCAACTTCACTATAATGAGCTTCTAGGAGGTGGAGGCCACTAGGCTGCCAAAAAAGGTAAAACAGAACAGATCAAATGCTTCTTATGTCAGTCATTTGTAGTGTTGGGTCTTTGAATGGTTACTGTACTTCCTGCCTGAGTGAGATAGGGAGACCCAGTCTTAAAGAAGAGAAAGGGGGGGAGAGAAAGAGAGAGAGAGAAAGAGACAGAGAGAGAGAGACAGAGAGAGAGAGACAGAGAGAGAGAGAGAGAGAGAGAGAGAGAAAGAGAGAGAAGGGGGAAGAGGGAGGGAGGGAAGAAAGGATGAGATGAGGGAAGGAAGGAAGAAAAAGAAGGGGAAGGAAAAAAGAAAGAAGAGAAAGCTAGAGGGAAGAAAAGAAAGGAAAAGGAAAGAAAGAAACTATCATCATAGCTCTTGGATTTGGACTGAGTGAACATAGAGAACAGGATTCAGAATATCCCAATAATAAAATAAGTTCTATTAAACTAGCTCTTTGAGAAAGGTCACAGACACTGATGTGGCTCTTTTTTCCAATAGGCTACTGGGGCAGGTTCCCTTCTGTCCCCAACAAACTCAGTCTGCTTCCCTCTTGATTTGGGAGAGGTAGGACTAGTAGTTGAGATTAAGTGACTTGCTCAGGATCACACAGCTATTAAGTATCAAGGATCTGAGTCCAGTCTTGAACTCAGATGCTCCTGGCTCCAGGGCTGATGCTCTGTCCACTGTACCACCCAGCTGTCCCTGCACTTTGACTGTAGATGATGGGGTTAGATAGTCACTCTTGGATCATTTGTGTCCAGATTAATACCCAACTGTCTCTCCTTCAAGTCTTCATTTGGTTTAGTATGGAAAGCAGATCTCTGTGGATAAACCAAGTCTGTGCGGGGCTGGGTTTCCATTTCTATAACTCATATAAAAAATAAACAGAGAGGACCCCAGGAATGGCCCTTTCATGGGAAGTTTGGTGCTGGGGATTAGAAAGGCCCCCAGGTGGGTTGCTTGAAAGCCTAGTCTTAGGGATTTTCCCAACCCTAGCAATGGGGTTGAGGAGCAGTAAGCGTCCTTTAGAGGAAGATGCTCAGGATTTGGAGTGTCTTTGAACAGAGAAGAAATGTTTCCTGCCCATTCTTCCTGCTCTTCCTACTTTTGGCATTCTTTTCTCCTTTAGCTCTTTGTGTTTTTTTCTTCCTCTTTTCACTATCCTTTTCCCTTCTCAGCATTTCTTGGTTTCTGCACTCTGCCTTTTCCCCCACCTCATAGAATCATCGTTAGTCAGGGTTAGATACTACTTTAGAGATCATCTAGTTCACCTGTGTCATTTTACAGATGAGAAAACTGAGGCCCAGAGATTAAAGTAATTTATCGAATGTATCTATTACCCAAGAGGCAGTGGAGCATAGTAAATAGAGCACTGGCTGTAGAACGAGAAGACCAGAATTCAAATCCAGCCTCTGAGATGTGATCCTCACTAAGTGTCTTAACATCTCGGATCCTCCCAGGAAACTCTGAGACCCTGAGGATAGTGTGTGTTTGAGTGAAGGAGACAGGTGTCACTTAGTGACTTCTTGGTCCCAGGAAATGAATATTTTTCCAGTTAAATATCCAGTAGTTAGGAAGAAGAATTTGAAATAAGTTGATCTGTTGCTGTATCCAACTTTTTGTGACCTTATTTGGGATTTTCTTGGCAAAGATACTACAGATGTTTGCCATTTCCTTCTCCAGCCCATTTTTACAGATGAGCAAACTGAGGCAAATAGTGTTGAGTGACTTGTCCAGGTTCACACAGCTAGTAAGTATCTGAGAATTGAACTCAGATCTTCCTGACTACAGACCCAACATTCTAGCCACTGCACCCCCTAGCTGAGCCCTATTGGTTTCAATGGTAGCCTGGATATTGGGCAGAGCTGCAAAATAATATAGAAACCAAGTAGTCTTTCATCATGGCCTGTATTTGATGTTTCCTTTGCAGTGTTCTGGGGCAAGGGGGCTGGGCAGGTGGAGCTGAAGGTCACTCAGAGACCAAGAGACATGAGAACACAAGGGCCTGGGTGTCTAAGAATCTAAACATGGGTAACAAGAATCAGGATATGGGTGTTTTTACTTCTGTTCAGATGAGAAAGACTTGCACATAGGCCAGGAGCTGGGAGAAGTTTCCAAAGGTGGGAATCTTTAAGGAAGAAGACAGTTTGAAAGGCTCATATACCATGGACTATGTATGAGAGAACAGCCCCTTGTAATAAGAAGAGTGCTGGACTGGGGTGGGGGAGCCCTGGATCTTGTTCTAGCACCAGCTGTGTGGATGGGTCACTGCCCTGGACCTCAGTTTCCTCATTTGTAAATTGAGGAGCTTGGACTAGGTGCTTTCCAATGATAAAAGTTCTGAAGTTTGATTCTAGACAAATGGTTAGAGTGCACAAAGTAACTTCATTTTGTCTCTCACCATCTTTTTGTTGCCTCACTCTTACCATCCTTCCTTCCCCAATCTGCCATGAGGTCATATATAATTTATCTTCACATTTCTTGCTGTATCTCCCTCTCTCTACTGTTTTTTCAGTCATCATCCATCTTTACACACCTTCCATGTTTGTAACCTCAAACTCACAACTTTTCCCCACTTCTACCCTCCATCCAGTCAGTCATCAAGTCATATCTTTTCTTCCTCCAAAATATCTTTTGTCTGTATTTGTATCCCCTTCTCTTCACTTACATGACTGCTGTCCTAGTTCAAACCATCATTACATCTAGTATGTATCATTATAATAATAGCCTCTAAATGGTCGCTCTCCTCTCTCACCTTTCTCTCCACTCCTCCCTTCCTCCTCCCAGCAAGCTATTTTCCATGTTGCTAATAGGACATCTTAGCAAAGCACAGTTCTGGTGATATAACTCTCCTGTTCAAAAATTTTCAATGCTTCTTTGTTGCTTCAAGAATAAAACACAACCTTATTATCATGGGATTTTTCCCCATACTCTATTTTTTAAATAAAATTTTATTTTCTCTCAATTATATGTAAAAACAACTTTTTGCATTCTTTTTTAGAAAAGTTTTGAATTCCAAATTCTTTCTTCTCTGTTCTCTCTGAGACAGTAAGCAATCTAATAAAGGTTATACATTGTAATCATGTAAAATATTTCCATATTAGTCATTTTGTGCTAGAAGACAAGAAGGAAGGAAGGAAAGAAGGAAGAGAAAAAGAAAGAAGTTGTTTCAGTCTATATTCAGACGTCAATTTTTTTCTTTGGAGGTGGATAGCATTTTTCATCTCAAATCCTTTGAGATTGTTTTGGATCATTGTCTTTATGAAAAGAGCTAAGTCATTCACAGTTCTTCGTCTTAAAATATTGCTGTTCCTTTGTACATTGTTCTGGTTCTGTCTGCTCACTTCACTCAGCATCAATTCATGTAAGTCTTTCCAGATTTTTCTGAAATCTACCTGCTCATCATTTCTTCAGCACAATAATATTCCATCACAATTCCACAACTTGTTCAGCTCTTTCCCAGTGGAAGGGGATTCCCTCAATTTCAAGTTCTTTGCCACCAGAAAAAGATAAGCTTGAGATTTTAAATCCTTTACAATTTGACTCCAGTCAGGTTTTTAGACTTCTTTCCTATTATTCCCCTTCACATAACCTACCTTTCAGCCATATCGCTCTTCTTGTTTCCTGACCTTAGTATCATCTCATTACACAGGATTCCCATTTCTTAAATGCCCTCCCTCTTCACTTTTGTGTCTTAAGATTCCTAGCTTCTTTCAGGGCTCAGATCAGATGTCCCCTTGTGCCTGTCATGCCTCCTTGGGTTCAGGGTACTCTCAAATTATTTTATATTTACCTATCTGTGTACATAGTGTGCTCCCCCAGGACCATATATGCTGCTTAAAAGAAAGGCTGTATTTTTCATTTTTATCTTTGCATTCCCAACATCAGCCTCATACCTTCCACAAAATATGGACTTTGTTTGGGGGAATGGATAAAGTTAAAAAGGGGAAACAACTTTGAGAAGTTAAGTTTTGGAAATATTTATGTGTGTGCTGACATCCATTAATTGGGTTACTTAGTAAATCAGTCAACAAATATTTCCAGGGCATCTACTCTGGGTAGCAGGGAGTTGTGCTAGATACAGGAAGGTGAGCATGGGAATCATTCCAAACATGAGTGAAACCTTGTACTGGCCTACTGTCTAGTAGGAAAAATAAGATAAACAACCCTATAAAAGTCCGCTAATAACAAAAAGCATCATATGCTCAGTATCAGATGAGACATAGAAATAAACAGCAAGTATTACAGAAACTCGGAGGTGAGAGAAGCCCTGGGATGCTCAGGGAAGATTTCCTGCATGAAGTGGATCCTGAAACACAGATGAGATTTGTCTAGGAAGAGAAGCAGTGGTGTGACTGACAACTCTTCACTCAAAATCTCAAGAGACACAAAAGACCAGACTTAAGCAGAAGTCTGGGATAGAGGATGTGTGTTAGGGGACAGTGAGAGAGAAGAAACCCAAGGGGGTTGTTAGGACCAGGTTGTAGAAGGCCTTGAATCATTCTGATGTGAGACTTCAGGGGTCTGGCTCTGCCATCCTGGGAGTAACCCTGTGCCCTAGGCGGGCAAATCAGTCCATCCTCTGTGGGCCTCAGTCTCCTAATTTGTAGGATAAGTAATTGGGACTAGATGATCTTTAAGATTACACTGAACATATTGCCAGGTACTTAGTGATTGCTTAATAAAATCTTATTGACTTGTAGGAACCTGGCAAATCATTTAATCTATCTCAGCCTTTGCTTCCTATTCAGTTAAATGAGGATGATAATGACATCAAAGCCATGGGCTGTTTTAAGAATCAAATGAGATAATATGGATAAAGCATTTTGTATACCTTAGAGCGCCATAACTATTAGCTATTGTTGTTATTATTTTTAATTATTATTAGCAGTTGTGTCACAGGTTGGGTTTTTCTTCTTTTGAGAATAATGAAATCCTCTGAACTCCAGTTCCTGACAGCAGAATTGTTGGCCCGCCAGCCTTTCCCTTAGTGACTTTTGGAGGCTAAACTGTAATTAGGGAAGATTATAGGTGCATCCTCATCCCCAAACAGCAACACAATGGAGAGAAGCAATTAAAATGCAAATTGGTGCCTGAATTTTCTGAGCTAGAACAGCAAAATACAAAGGGGGGAGATTTATTTTGTAATTATGCAATACAATATACAGCTCTGACTTCCTTTAGACTGCTTTGTTCAGGTCTGGTGCTACTGTATAATGCCTTCCTGGCAATCCAGTGCACAGGAATAAAAGGGACAGCTAGGCTGAACTGGGATTAAAGGCTTGGTGCCATTGAGTGAATTTGAAGAGCCATGATCTGTGCCGTTCACAACCTGCCTGATAAGGAGGATCAAGCCCAAATATATAAATCTCATTAATTTGGTATTGAATCAGAGAGGGTAATTCCCTCTGATAAACTACCTTCTCAGTTTCCTACCCAGAAAGCTGCTGCTCTCACCCTGCCCTGCCATGGACAGTGGCCAGTGTGTTCATGAATGTGACTCACAGATGTCAGAGCTGGAAGGGATCTTGAGATCACAGCTGGAAGGGACTTGGAGGCTAAGTGATTTGTATAAGTTCCACAGGTGGTGAAATCAGAGAGAAGATTTGAACCCAGGTCTTCTGGCTCCAGAGCCAGGGGATTTTCTACTGTGTTATAGAAAAGGATTTCAGAATATAAAATAGTGGCTAGAAGAACTCTGAACACAGACTGATAGAGTTGGTTGGAGTTTTAAAATATAAAATGTCTGAGCTGCAAGGGCCCTTCCTTGGTACTTAGGACTTCAGAGCCTGAAGGGCCTTTGGAACATTGAATGTCAGGACTGGAAGGAGCCTTGGAAATAGAATATCAGGGATAGAAGGGCCCTTGGAAGAGAGTGTTAAACCTGTGAGTCATTGGGACACATCATCAGAACTGGAATGGGCTTAGAACTAGGGGAGAGCTAAAAGAGATCTTAGAACACAAGATGTTGAAGCTAGAAAGGGCCTTAAAACACAGAATGTCGAAGCTGGAAGTTACGTTAGAGCACCAGATGTTGGAGCTAGAAAGGGCCTTAAAACACAAACTGTCAAAGCTGAAGACACCTTAGAACACCAGATATTGGAGCTAGAAAGGGCCTTAAAACACAGGCTTTAGAACACAAGATATTGGAGCTAGAAAGGGCCTTAAAACACAGAATGTCGAAGCTGAAAGATACCTTAGAGCACAAGATATCGGAGCTAGAAAGGGCCTTAAAACACAGAATGTCAAAGC
The DNA here is from genome assembly GCA_023553655.1 of Myrmecobius fasciatus. Lineage (NCBI taxonomy): Eukaryota > Metazoa > Chordata > Mammalia > Dasyuromorphia > Myrmecobiidae > Myrmecobius > Myrmecobius fasciatus. The sequence continues at coordinate 14,107 of JAJPUD010011284.1, read as the reverse complement.
TGGAAGTTACCTTAGAGCACCAGATGTTGGAGCTAGAATGGATCTTAAAACACAGAATGTCAGACTTCAGAACACAAGATGTTGGTGCTAGAATGAACCTTAAAACACAGAATGTCAGAGCTAGAAGAGACTTTAGAATGCAGAAGATCAGAGACAGAAGAGACCTTAGAATATGATATGTAGTTGCAGGGAGAGACTTTAGGAAACAGAAGCACAGAGAACAGCAGGACAGAAAGGAACTTTCCATTCCAGTCAGTCCAACCCTGTCATTTCATAGAAGACAAAATTGAGGTCCAGAGGAAGCGGAATAGGACTTGAGCATGCCCACATAGCAAGTTAGTGGTGAAGCTAGAGTGAGACGGATCAGGAAAGCACTTGAAAAAAAGTTGCCAAGGGGGTCCAGTAGCCAGTTTTATAATATTTGCTGGTGGATCCTGGTCATCTCTTTATTTGGGAGAAAAACCACTCACAGCTGTGGACAACAACAAACTTGGGACCATCTTTCCTGATGGGAGGCTGCCTCCGTGGTCCTGTCCGTATCAGGGAGCTTGGACCCTGGCTGGGGGTACAGGAATATCTTTCTGAGCTGAGGCTTAACCATCACCTTCTTTTGTGTCTTGCAGCTGACAATGAGAACAACATCGCCTTCAACCAGCCGCGGTCGCCTCCGGCTGTCGTGGAAGAGAAGTGGAAGCCACAGCCCCAAAGGAACAGCACCAACAACAGTACGTTGTGAGGGTGGCTTTCTGGGCAGAGTCCTTCTGCCCGCCTCAGCCTTTTCCTGGGCTCTCTCCCTGCCCCTGCCTTCCACCACCGCCCATGGTGCGATGATATGGATAAAGGCCTTTGTCTGCCTTAGAGCGCCATCACTATCATTTATTGTTAATGATTATTAGAAGTTCTCAAGCCGCTCCACCTCTGGACCACTTGCTTCCCAGAGAAGAGGGGCAGGAGAGCAGAAAGCACTTCCGTGTTACACACGCAGGAACCCCGGCCTGTTGAAGCCCATAGGTTTGGCTCTGGCATCAGGAAGATGTGGGGTCAGTCCAGCTTCAGACCTTTCTTGGCTGGATGACTCTGGACAAGTCATTTCCCCTGTTTTCCCTCTGGAGAGGGAGTACTTTACCAGGAAAGCCTCCTTGTCTCCACCAGGGCTTTTTATTTTTTTTAACAGGCTTTCCACGTTTTTAGGTGTGTAGACTGTAGGAGGCTGATGTTGTAAAGTCTTCAGTCCATTTCCTTCTCTGTAAATTGGGGACCCGGTTAGCTCCTACCTCTCCAGGTGGTTGGGAGGATCAAGTGAGGTCATAGTGGTAAAAGCACTTAGTGGGTGCCAGATAAATGGGAGCTATCGCGTGTAGGAAAAAGGAAATCAGCTCACACTTCTCACAGAGGTACGCAAAGCCCCCTGGGTCCGTGGCTGGGAATAATCACTCTCTGCTTCCCCCCTTCCTCCTCCTCCATCTCTGTAGCTTCCATGAGTGGCTCAGCTCCCAACAGCACCATCCCAGAGAAGGAGCGGCAGAACATCGCGGAGCGGTTGTTACGCGTGATGTGCGCGGACTTGGGCACGCTGAGCGTGGTGAGCGGGAAGGAGTTCCTCAAACTGGCGCAGACCCTGGTGGACAGCGGCGCCCGCTACGGCGCCTTCTCGGTCACCGAGATTCTTGGCAACTTCAATACACTGGCCTTGAAACACTTGCCTCGGATGTACAACCAGGTGAAGGTGAAGGTCACCTGTGCCCTGGGCAGCAACGCCTGCCTGGGCATCGGCGTGACTTGCCACTCGCAGAGCATCGGCCCCGACTCCTGCTACATCCTGACGGCCTACCAGGCCGAGGGCAACCACATCAAGAGCTACGTCTTGGGCATCAAGGGCGTGGACATCCGGGACAGCGGGGACTTCATCCACCACTGGGTCCAGAACGTGCTGTCCGAGTTTGTGATGTCCGAGATCAGGACGGTCTACGTCACGGACTGCAGAGTGAACTCGTCTGCCTTCTCCAAGGCCGGCATGTGCCTTCGCTGCTCGGCCTGTGCCTTGAACTCGGTGGTGCAGAGCGTGCTGAACAAGCGGACGCTGCAGGCCCGCAACATGCACGAGGTGATCGAGCTGCTGAACGTCTGCGAAGACCTGGCCGGCTCCACGGGCCTCTCCAAGGAGACCTTTGGCTCCCTGGAGGAGACCTCGCCCCCGCCCTGCTGGAACTCGGTGACTGACTCTCTGCTGCTGGTCCACGAGCGCTACGAGCAGATCTGCGAGTTCTACAGCCGCGCCAAGAAGATGAACCTCATCCAGAACCTCAACAAGCACCTGCTCAGCAACCTGGCCGCCATCCTGGCCCCCGTGAAGCAGGCGGTGATCGAGCTGAGCCACGAGAGCCGGCCCACCCTGCAGCTGGTGCTGCCCACCTACGTCAAGCTGGAGAAGCTCTTCACCTCCAAGGCGAACGACGCCGGGGTCGTCAGCAAGCTCTGCCATCTCTTCCTGGAGGCCCTGAAGGAGAACTTCAAGGTGCACTCGGCCCACAAGGTCGCCATGATCCTGGACCCCCAGCAGAAGCTGCGGCCCGTCCCCCCCTACCAGCACGAGGAGATCATCGGCAAGGTGTGCGAGCTCATCAACGAGGTGAAGGAGTCCTGGACTGAGGAGGTGGACTTTGAGCCTTCCGCCAAGAAGCCCCGGGCCGCCGGCGAGGCCGCCGCCGCTGCCGCTCAGGAAGACGACCGGTTTGGGAAAAATGAAGTTTATGACTATTTGCAGGAACCTCTCTTCCAGTCGACCCCTGACCTCTTCCAGTACTGGTCCTGTGTGACCCAAAAGCATACGAAACTAGCCAAACTTGCCTTTTGGCTGCTCGCGGTGCCTGCCGTGGGGGCCAGGAGTGAGTGTGTAAATATGTGTGAGCAAGCACTTCTCATTAAAAGGAGGCGACTTCTTAGTCCCGAAGACATGAACAAACTCATGTTTTTGAAGTCCAACATGCTTTAAGACTGTCTTTTAGTTTAAAAATAATAATAATAATAATAATAATAACTATAAAACACTGTCGCAATCAAAGAAAAGGAATTTAAGTTCTAAACACTGTGGACCTCATTATAAATGCCCCTGGAAACTTAAGTGCTTTTTCTATGTGTATATACATCAGTGTGCATACAAGCACATGCGTGTGTATGTACATATGTACGTATACCATATGGATAAATACACATACATTGTGTATGTGACTATGTGGCTCTTTGGGTCTGTTTATCCAGGCCGTGGGACCGCATACACACATATACATATATCCCCAGTGCTCATGGACACATATCCGTGTGTCCATGTAGCCTTAAGTGGGGTATGTGAGGAAAAATGAGTGTATGTGAGAGAGGGAGTACTTTACCAGGAAAATGCTTCTTGTCTCCATCAGGGCTTTTTTGTTGTGTTTTTTTTAAAAACAGACTTTCCATGTTTTCAGGTGTGTAGACCAGTAGGAGGCTGATGTTGTAAAGTCTTCAGGCAGCTGAGATCTAAAAGTGACTTGAAGTTTCTTTGATTTCTCCTCCCTTCTCCCTTCAAACCTCTCTCTTCCCTTTCCCATCCCTTCCTCCCCCACCCTGCCCCCTTCAGGGCTGTCTTGCCATGGATATTTGAATCTGCATTAAGTGGACAATATCTGCACTGGACTTTGCTTTTCCAATTACCTTGTATATTTTCAGGGCATTGATCAGCCGCCTTCCTAACATCTGTCACATGTTATAAAGGCAGCTGCATTCTAGAAACACACCTATCTCTCAGATCAGGAAAGGAGACATTGTGGAAACAAATAGGATTTTTTGCTTTTTTAAAATATAAGAGGGAGAAGAGAAATTTTCAGAAAAGTAGTTACTCTAGTAAACCGTCTCCATACCTTAGTTTTTTGAGGTTCTTTTTTTTTTAAACATTTTAGTGGGTTTTAACCTTTCTTTTGTTTTTTTTTGTTTGTTTGTTTTTAAAGTTTGATTTTAGAACCCTCTAGGAGGCACTGAATGTCTGTAACTTATGTTTATGGTTTTTAAAAAAATATCTTTCCCCTTCCTCCCTTCCTTTTGCCTCTCCTCCCCAAGTCACACTGTAAACTAGCTCATCTCAGTGGTGTAACCAACAACCTAACGTTTTTACTAAGCCTTCCCTGTATAGTCCAGATCTCCAAAGGATGTATTCCTTCCGAAGGCATGGGGGCCAGTGGGTCGGGGAGGGGGGTTGGGGCCTGACGATGCAGAGGATTCCATGATTTCCCAAGCACAGCATCGCGTCTGGTGGAAGCATGTGGCTTAGGATACCTTCTGAATGTAAGTGAAAAGAACAGAGCCTCCTGGTTCGTTTTGCCTCATTCATCTCTGGTACCAGGAATGTCTAACTGAAATACCTATAGTGCATTACACTACTCATCACATCACTGAATTGTTCTAGCTCATTAGAGGTCTGTGAGTTGATCAGAGTTCATGTCCAATGGCATGTCAGACCCACAGCTTCCCCCTTGTCTAGCCCTTGGCCCTGCTCCCCAGAACCTTCAGAGCAGGGGGGTGCAAGTTGGTCAGTCCCAGGGTTCCTGATGTTTGACTCAGAATCCTATTCCTACAAGGCAGTAGGACTGGGTGCCCTGTGGGCCCCTGCAGACTCTGTGCCACAGTCCAATGTCGGGATTTCGCCTTTAGGAGTGTATTTAAGTTGAGCCTGGCTTGATTGCATCATTTTGGGGGTCCCTCCCAATTGTGAAATTTTTATTTTATTATGGGGATTTGAGATCTATGGACCCAGCGACTGGTGTGACCCGTCTGGGCTGATCCTGGAGATGCTGGTCCTCCACTTGGTACCCTCATCCTCACTGGATAGAGATGGGCTGGAAAGGCTCAGAACTCTGTCTCGTGAGGCTTATGTACTGTATGGCCTTTGATCTGCATATTTAAGGTAACCCTCTTGGGGCATAGCCTTCCTCTGCTGATCTTTATTTTGGGAAGAGTTGAGGCTCTTGTTGACCCTCTCAGAAAGTGACCCCAGTTAGTTTTCCTACACGATTTGCCTTGTTTTCAAAGACAAATTCTAACAGCTTAGGTAAGGAATATCTATATCATCAATAACTTATGCATTACCCCATTTTACCATGAGATACCTCTGCAATCAAAGGCCTCATGCCATGAGGAGGGAAAGTAGAAATCCTATCTACTTTTGTTTTCAATTGGTTTGTAAGCAATTCTTGAATTCGTTCCTTCCCTGTGCCCTCAGTAGGAATGAACTAACTTGTTTGAAAGTTAGTGAGATCCCGAGAGCCCTAGGCCCAGATCATCATCTTTAGGGAAAGGAGGAATCACTTTGATTCACAGATTCTGTGTCTGGAACCTCCCCTAATTCTCCCATCCATATTTAAAAGGAAAAATCATCAAGGTGGTTGGTGGTTTCTGCATCTGAATTGATTGTATCATTTTGTTAAAAAGGAGGTGATGATCTGGGAGAGCACAGTGGGAGGGATTTTGCTGTATTTTTTCCCTCCCAAGTTGCTCCTGTGTATAATTTACTGTACCCAGGGAAATGAACTTTGGCCTCTACCACTCTGAAGCTTAAAAACTGTACTGCGGTGAAAATGTTTATTTTTAAATTCAAAGTAAACAACCAGTCTTACCTCGTTGTTGCCTCATCCCCCACTTGCCCCCACCAACATCTAGGGATTGGACTGTCCCCTCTCATTCTTGAGATTTTAAGTGAATTCCACTTTGTATTTTTTTTTCCTTTCTTGGGAAGCTTGCTGCTTCTTGTGAACTGTCTTAGTCTCCAAAGGGCTGTGAAAGGGGAACAATTCATTAAGGGGTTTGGTGAAGATTTCTCTTTTCCTCCCTCTGCTTCCCCAGAAATTGGCACTGGGAACTGGAGAGACTTTGACAAGAGTCTCTTGGTATAGAGTTCTCGAACAAGACAAATGCCATTACAAAGAATTGCATGACACAGCCAGAAAATAGCCATGGCCTGGCCAATCCCTCCCCACCCTCCAACCTCCATCCCTGTCTTAGTCTCAGCAATATTCAGTTGTTCCAGATTTTCACACAGCCAAAGAATTTGGACAACTCCTTCAGCATTCATTCACTAGCGTGGCATTTGACCTGTCATAAGGTTCTACATGGAGTTTTGTCATCTTGGAGATTGATGAGATGTCTCTTGATTGACCATAGGGCCTAAAGGACAGGCTCTAGGGTGGAATTGTTCTCAGGTCCTCCACAGAATGGTGCCTGTGGTTTGAAATGGACAGTTCTTACAGAACCACTAAATCTCCAGGATAAAAAAATGTTCTGTGCCTGTTTTGTTTTGTAGAAATATAAAGCTCCCAGGTGGGGGACAGTGGTCCAGCATTTCCATCCTCAACCCCTTTTTCTCTCTTTCCCAACAAGGTTGCTCTGGGTACCTCTCCACCATCTAGGAGTTTGCCACCTGTAAAGCATTATCACCACTGTCATATCTTCTTTCCTGAGAGTCCCTCAGGCCCAGTAGGGGCCAGTCTATAAGGCACCCAAATGAGAGGAACGCAGGTCTTTATACTGTCCTTCATTTCTCATGCTGGTGAGGCAAAGAAAGTGGGTAGGCTTCCAGAACAGTGACAGGGAGGCTACAGTGGCCACCCACGCTAGATCCCCTGGGCATTTCCATCGGAGAAGCACCAGAAGGTGTCCCTTTTTGTCCTACAACCTTCTGCTTCTGCTCTCTTTCAGAAGCACTCTGTGTCCACCTCATTGTGTTACCATCCTAGTCAGCTGTGGGTGTTGCTGCTCTGGCTGGGCAAGAAAGGATGAGGATTCTTGGTGGGGTGGGCCAGAGGCCCTTCTTCATTGTGAAAGTCCCTGCCCCTAGCCTAGTGTGGACTCTTACTGAGAGAGCTCTTAAGACTTGTGTCAGACACCTTTAGGAAGAAACACAGTTTCAGGGAACACCTTCAGCTAGGACACTAAACCCCTCCCTGTTCTTGTGAGTTGGTATTATTCCCTTATTCTTTTACCTCAGGAGAGTTTTGGTATGTTCAGCCAAGTCAGTTACCCCTTTAAGTGACTCAAGGAGCCCTCGAGGAGGGATAGGGAGAGAGGGGTATGTCAGAGGTGGATGATCCTTGTGAGCACTTCTGTTAGCCACAAGGTAGAAGCCCTCCAATCCCAGGCTCTTGGGAGGCAGAGAACGGAACCAGCCATAAATACCCCTGGGCTCCCTCTCTGGGGTGCAGCCTTAGGAGGCAGGAGAGTAGGGCAGCCCCTTTGTAGCTCTGAGTCTGGGAAAGCAAACTTCTGGAGAGAAACACAAAAAGTGTGTCGTCTCTGAACTTCCGTGTACCTGACGGGCAGAGATGGAGCAAACACAGAGAATCCTTGAGAAGGATCACACAGGAATAAAAGCCAGCGGAAGTTGGCTCCTGTGGAGCAGCAAAGAAAGTTGGGGCAGCTTGATGGGATGCTGCTCTGTAGAAAGACGGGCTTTCTAAGGAAATGGCCATAACTCAAAGCATCTTAACTGCTCTGTCAGTTGCTTTGAACCCAACTAGACAGAACCCCTACCCTACCCCCATTTCCCCCCAAAAAATAATTAGGCTGTGATTTTTAACATTTGTTTCTGTTTCAAATAGCTGCTGTGTTCTCATCTCTGGGGAAATTTCTGAAGGATGAGACTTAGGTTTTGAGGAGAATCTCCTGCCTGTCTATCAGGCCAGGAGCTGGCTGCTAGATCCTCCCCTCCAGCACTCCCCACCTTCTCCCATTGCCTGGGAATCAAAACCAAGAAGCTTTGTTCAATTTTTCCTGCAACCTTGACCCTCGTGGTCCCAGAGGAGGCCCAAACCAACCCCCCCCCCCCGCCACCAGCCTTGTCCTGAAAGAAACATGCATCATTAGGAATGAGCAAGTCTAAATTAGCTGGCCTGCCCTTCCCTCCTCTCCCTCCCTCTGCCCAATCCTCATCCATGACTGTAGCACTTGTTTTGCTAGGCCAGGTATGGTAAACCAATGATTCAGCATTTTTGTCCTGGAGTCTCCTTCCCCCTAATTTTAAATTTTAGGGATTTTGGGGTTTGGATTTGGGGTTTAGGAAGTTGTTGGATTTTTTGACATTGTTTTTGATTTTTGTTTGTTTTGCTTCTTGGTTTTGTTTTCAGAACTATTATTGCTAGAACCCAGGGTTCAGCAGGAGGAGCTCCAGGCTTGCCTTGAGGCACAGAGCTCACTCTCTTACTTGCTAAAGGTGTCAAATTATGGTCTAGGCAGCTGCATGAAGGTAGTTACTGTTCTTTTCCCTTGATCATAATGAAAAACCCAAGTTGTGTTAATCTGTGTTACTGAAGGAGGAAGACATGATAGATTTGTCATTGGGTATTCACATCACTGTTCAAGAGTGGGTCCCCTACCCACTCATCCACCAGGGAACCCAACCCACCCATCCAAGGGACACAGGACAGATCATGTCCTAATGGGCAACTTACTTTTTTTTTAATAACCAAAGTTCCTTAAATGGGGCACGGCCTAGCCTCGTGCAAAACCTCAGGGGTCTCAGATTCCTTCGGTGCTTTCTGAAATCCAAGCTGGCTGGTAACCAACGAGAGAAAGACCAGCTGTACTGGGGGTTTGGGGGAGAAGGGCAAAAAGGAGAGGCAAGGGACCTTTGTCCTGGGCATCTGCCCTCCTTGGAAGTGAGGGGCATTCCCTAAAAGGGAAAGGTTAAGAGAATCTGTGCAAAGAAGGCTGGGAGAAACCCACTGACCCTTGGGGTGGGAATGTCAAGGTGCAAACCCACTTGGACAAATGTCAGGAAACCCTTTTATATAACAACCCAAGTAAAACTATTTTTGGAAAAGCTTTTGTTGCTGTCACTGTTGTTGGTGTTCCTTCCCCTATGACCTTTGTTGGAGTTGAATTATGAGTCATTCATAATCAGTTCAAGCCCATGACCAACTGTTCTCCCTCTCTCTCCTGCTCCCTTCCCTCAGTAACTGTGGGTATCCATCTTCCTTTCTCTTTCTGTAGATAACAGACGTTCTAGGCAATACCATAGACACACCTGAGGGTGTGTCTTTTTCTCTGTGAGTGTAAGAAACTCAAGTCATCTTTAAAAAAAAAAAAAGAAAAGAAAAAGAAAAAAAGAGAAAATACAAAAATATAAAAAAACAAAAAAACAAAATATCTTTTTTAGGCCAGAGTTTTCTACAGGTATTAATGAATATTTTTCTTAATCCTTATAAGTTTTATGTGTTTAATATTTCTTAATACCGGTAGCATTAATTTATACTTTTGTAGCAACACAATATTTTTATAAACGGCCAACGCTTGGCTATGTCTTCATGAGGGGAATGCACAGGGCAACCTGTGGGGGCCCTGTGTACCGTGTACTGTATTTAAAAAAAAAAAATAAAAGGTTACCTAATGTCACACTTGCTGTGTTAATAAACAAAAGAAATTGTTTGAAGTCTCCTGTATTGTTGGTGTGGATCAAGTGACTCTCTAGAGAGCCAAATTGCACGATTGAGTTCCCAGTTCTCATTGTGATATTTAAACGCTTGGGGCCAGCTCAAGGGTTTAGGGTTTTTCTGTTTGTTTGTTGGATTTTGTTTTTTTAGGTTTTTTTTTCTTTTGGTTTATTGTGTTTGTTTCGTTTTGTTCTCCTTAAACGTTACGGTTCTGTTTTCCCTTTTTGCAGCCAAAAACGTTTAGTGCTGTTTGAAACATAGACTGATATCAGATGGAGGGGGAGGGGGGAAGATTTTTTGAAAAAAAAATATGAAAGAAAACAAAAGGAAAAAAAAAGGAAATTGAGCCGTGTCAATGTTGCTGTTTTTAACCAGTCTGTTGCTGTCGGAAAGCGGGGCATTTCCAATGAGAAAAGGAGCAGTTCCCATTTTCCGTTCTTTATCTGTAAGCCAAAAGCCCTTGTCCAGAATTCAGTGACCCTGCTTTGAGATGGGTCTCAAGCGTTCCTACAAGTTTCTTTTCCAGTGGCTGATGCCAAGGTGGAAAGACATACTGTAACTGTTAGAAAGGATCAGTTGCTTAATGATTTTCATGTCAGTGTTGTATTTATGGTTTTACAATAAAACGACCTTTAGGAAAATGGCTGCATCTGGTGCTGTGGTTTGTTTCTAAAATGCCAGTGATGGTGTCAGGTCTGGGAGATGCTGCAGTGATGGAGTCCGCTCAGAGGAGGTTAGCCAGGATGGTGAGGAGAGCCTGCAGACCTCAGCGTACCAGGAGATGAAGGTCTGGGGCTGGTGTTGGAGAATTCACCCATAGTGGATGTAACTCCCACAAGACAGGGTGCTCCCTCTTCCCCTACACCATAGGGAGTATCAAAGCTAAGCCCCTCAGACTCCAAATCCATTGTGCAACACCTTTTCCCAGCCCATTTCACAGATGAAGAAACTGATGTCCACAAAGATTAAATGATTTGCCCAAAGTAGCTAACAAGTGAGCGGCAGAATCAGGGCCAATAGATCTAAGTTGCAAGGCATATGGTTTGTGGGAGAATTTTCTGATAGCTGAGCACTGTGGCTTGCCTGGTAATTCCTGTTCCAGGGGAGTTCCAAGGTCCTGTGCTCAAGGAGCTACGATGTGTTAAACTGATCAGGTGTCTACACCAAGATCAACATGAATATGGTGGATGGGAGGACGGAACCCTTTCTCCCTTCTCTCTCACTTTGTTCCTTCCTTCCTCCTCCTCTCTTTGTTCTTTTGGCTTTCTGCCCCTCCCCAACCTCTCTTCCCCCCTCTTTTCCTTCTTCCTTCCTCTTCCTGTCTCTCTATTCCTTACTCCTTTCTTCCCTTCCT